>QEPC01003937.1:2092715-2156351 GCA_003113815.1 Sphenodon punctatus
TCATGACAGGGGTGGGCCGCCAGGAGCACATAACGCTGGTGCTTAAGAGTCTGCACTGGCTGTCAGTAACGTACTGAGCCCAATTCAGGGTGCTGCTTGTAACCTCTAAAGCCCTAAACAACCTGGGCCCTACGTATCTAAAGGACCATCTTCTTCCTGCGTGGTCCCAAAGATTAGCCGAAGACTCCACCTTGCAAGTTCCGTTATTGACTTGGGTCTATATCACCCAGGCATGTAGAGAGATGTTCTTGCTAGCTGCTACACAGCTCTAGAACTCCCTTCCTGTGGAGGTTTGGCTAAGCCATAGCCTGTTCATCTCCCTGAAGCAGTGCAAGACATATTTATTTGGCCTGGCCTTTAACAGGCAGGGGTAGATCCTGGGGTGGAGTGAGGTGTGGGGGGGGGGGGGGGGCGTTATTAGTGTTTTATGAGTTTTATTTTGTATTTGATGTTTTTATGATGTGAGCAGCCCTGAGCCTTCAGGAATAGGGTGGGATAAAAATTAAAATATATAAAAATAATTCCTAGCGAAATTAAGGCTGCTTGCCCATGTTACAAAATGTGCCCAATTTGCCTCCAGGGGAATCTTTGGGAGGCATATCAGGTGCAGGATTTGTACATGGGCATGTTAACCCAATGCATTTTTTGTGGCAATCTCATGGGGAATGCAGAACTGGATTTACCGGCTTGCACCAGCTCTGAATTCCCCATGTGATTGCTGCTAAAAACACACTTGGTTAATTTACCCGTGTCCAAATCCCACCCCTGTTTTGCTTCCTGGAGATTTTCCTGGAGGCAAATCAGTCACATTTTGTAATGTGGGCAAGCACCCTAATTTGTAGCTGTAGCTTGTTTTGGATTGCATATAATAATGGATATAATGACTGACCCACAGACCAGGAATACACCACCATTGTAGTAACCCATAATAGTGTGTATAAGACAAAAGCTCTTCCTAATTACTAAAGTGGACTATATATCCTCAGGCCTGTAGATTAACTTTCATTGGCACTGCGCCAGTCAAGTCAGACTGATCCTTTCCAAAGCTGAACTGATCTGTCTATGAGTCCATCTTTTTGTCTACAAATGCTTCTGCTGCCCAGACATTGACACTGATAAGTGCAGTGTGTGGCGTGCTGCGTTTTTCAGTTTCACTATCAGCATAATGCTGGCAGTACATCCACCTAGACAAATTGGACGGGACATCAACTGATCTCAGGATTTCGCTGAGGATCAGCAAGGCAGTCCCTAGTTTTCATGCCTGTAGATTATACTGGCCTTAATACTCAGTGCTTCAAAATGTAATATTTTCGTTTTACTGGTACATGATCATCTTTGAACTCCC
Source organism: Sphenodon punctatus (assembly GCA_003113815.1). Lineage (NCBI taxonomy): Eukaryota > Metazoa > Chordata > Lepidosauria > Sphenodontia > Sphenodontidae > Sphenodon > Sphenodon punctatus. The sequence goes on from QEPC01003937.1 coordinate 2,094,061, forward strand.
CTACCCTGCCCCCAAATTCATTTATTTAACCCTTATTCAGTATTCTGCTGCTAATTACAACTGTGAATTTTGTAGAACCTTGGCATTCTTTGCAATCCATACATCAGCCTCTCAAAGATAAGATAGCATGTGTATTACACAGTACTGCTTGTGTAGTTTTCATTACTTATCTGCTATTTTGCTCCTATGCAGTAAGAAATAAATTGTCATGCAAGAGTGGAAACGGGAATTAGCAATGTTGTGACTACTGCTGTTTGTGCTGGTATTCATGTGGGATTCTGTCCCAGGCAAGATCAGTAATAATGTAAGATTCTTGCTGGACTGCGTGCCCATGTTATTTTTTGGTGTTTTTCCCCTCACAAAGGTCATGTGACCTTAAAGGATCTGTTAGAGGATCCATGCACATGTTGTAATTTTCACGTAAATTACATTCATGTTTTATTTACCTCATGCACACATTCCAATCTCCCATAATATAAAACAGAACTCACGTAAGTGTCAAAGCTGGATTTCCCTGCCCTGGCATCCATGATGAAACTCATGTTAATTTCCCTGCCAAATGAGTAAAGGTGCATGCATGTTACAAAATATCACATAAGATACAAAGTAATGTGAAATTGTGTAATGTGGACAAGCAGCCTAAGTTGTTACAAATGTGTAACAAGGGAGGAAGGGCGTATTGGTCACACTGGGCCATCACAACCATATGTTTGCTTCTCTGGTGCAATCACTTAAGATGTGGGTAGTTAGGTAGGTACAAGCACATTACTTGCTTTCCTGCCTTGTCCTCTTTCCATACCTCCTCATATTTACCTTAATCTTTGCCTATTCTGCTCCATCTCTCCCCCCCCCCTTTCATATTCTGATTATTTCCTGTGCGTGTTGTTGGCTTTTTTTCTTTCCTTTTTTGCTTCCAGGCTCACCCTACTCTCCGTTCAGAGTCTATATCTCTCCTGCACACACCGTTTTTTTTCTAAGGCCACAGAAAGTAAGGAATACAGAGTAAAGAGGCAACCACTCAAAAGACTGCATGACTGCCATTCTAGCTTGATTCCTTATTCCCTAGGTACAGGAATCACTAAAGTTTTGGGGGATGTAAAAGGAACTTAAGGCTCTAGATACAGACTAGAGAACTGTGGAAAATGAAAAAAGATGACAAATAGCTGATAGGTAGTTTTGGAAAATATCAGAGGGGTTTTTGATACTGATTTTAAATTATATTTCTGTGTTTGAAAACTAAAAAGGCATTTTTGCATATAATAAATAGAATTCTACGTTACTAGTATTAAAATGTGTGACAAAGGGCGTTGATTTTGTGTGACATACTTTTTGTAGTCACGTCTATAGTTATATGACAAACTGACAGGGGAGGGGCAAAAATGGCAAGACGAACAAGTGTCATATACTCTATGAACAACCCCTAAAAGTGACATGAAATTTCTTTGCAAAATTTCCTTTGAATGTTTTGAAAAGTCAGGCAAGGAGAAGGAGTTCAGCACAATAAAGAAAAGGTTTTATTGTGACAATACTGGCAAGCATACAGCCTTAATAAAGGCTCACAAACAGCCATCACGCAGAGCAGAAAGTCCAAGGACAAAATGGTTGTGGAAAATTAATTTCCATTCGTAATAGAGATCATTCTTGGTTTGCACTGAGGTACTGGGAATGTTTTGTTTATAGAGAAGTGTGGCATTCCTCTGCCAGCTCTCTGGCTAAATAAGATATAATCTGACAGCACTGCCAATCTGAAACCTTGGTCATGAATAATAAAATCACTTTATAAAACTAGACGCAACAATAATAGTCACTGAAGGAATATTTGTGATGAAATAATTTATTGTGAGAAAACAGAAATCTGAAGACAGCAACTGGAAAAGTCAGAAATATGTAACAAGGTAGTGTTCTTTTATTAAACAATTGTAATCCTCTTCCTTTCATTTTAATCAAAGTGTCCTAGGTTCAGAGCGGTACTAGTTACATTTGGTATATGTACTTCATTTTTGGTAATAACCAAATATATTCAGAAACTTTAGCATTTGAAAAGAAATCACTCAAATTTTGTAAGAACCCCACTGGCCCTCCAAAAACTCACCTTTACTGCCTGATTTGTAGTTACATTGTTTTATTCTAGGCCGGGAACTGTGACCACCTGGGTTCTTCCGTCTCCCCGTATCAGGTATAATGATGACCTGTAAACAAAGACAAAATGCAGCTTGTGTTTTCTTCAGTAAAAACTTTGGGAATCATTAATCTTGTCAGTACTGTCTCTGATGGGCAAAACCCTGCCCATCAGAGCAACCGCCGTGATTGCAGAAAGGAGGAGGCACTGGGCTGGCACAGGTAAATATACCCATCTACGCCCCCTACCCAGGTGCCCCTCCTCTCCCTCCCATTGGCCCCCGGTGCCGTCACTCAATAGGCAGACGGGGGAGGGCAAAGGAAACCCCTGCCCCCTCCCCGCCCGGCACCCTGCTCGGGGAGGGCGGTCACAAACTCCCCCCCCCCCCGCTTAGGGCTGGGGGTGTGTGTGTGTCCCATATTACAATCTCAGTGTGGTGTTTTATTGATCACTTTGACTTGCTAGGGAAGGTGTAAAAGTATGGCAACATCAAATAAAAACTCTGAGCAGTGACACTTGAGCCATGGCATCTCTTTTGGATTTATTTTTGAGCCGGGATTTAATCCTGGTGGGTTAAGATTTCTTTGAGCCTATTATTCATAGAAACTTTTAAATGGGGTTTTTGTACTTAAATTGCAATTTGTATAGTTTATGAGTTTGGTTTTTTTTACTGTTATGTCTTTGTCATTAGCTTTTGAATTTATGGCCTAGGCCGCAATAAAACATGATTATAATAAAACTCAACTTCAGAGAAACCTGTCATGCATTTCCAGTTTTGAATAAGTGCATAACCAACAAGTAAGCCAAGAACAGCAAAAATGAGGGAAATGCTAGCATAATTTGGTAAATCTTTTCTTGTCTGGCCTTTGTTAAAATGCTTTTCATGGTTCAAGAATAAAGGTGGGGAATGGGTTTTTCAAATTGCATAGAAGATTTAAAGCCAGTATTTTTAGGAAGCAGTCTTGTATTTTTCCTTTAAATCATTATAGAGAGAGGTTGCCTCACCTTATCTTGATCATCAAAACAGAGGATAGCTTCAGTAATGCCATGTAATGTAATTTAAAGCTGCTTTGAACCTGACAGGTGTCGTCCTGATTTGTGTTGATAGATAAGTTTCACTTACAAAACTGACATGATTTTAGTGCCATGGACTGTTGTCCTGTTTTTTTATTCCAGTCAATGTAAGAGTGTGTGTGTGTGTGTCTCTGTGTGTGTCTGTGTAATTTTTTTAAATGAAAATATGGCCATAATGAAAATAGCTTTGACCATAATGTGGAACAGTTATTTTTCTTCTCAAGGATTTTTCTCCAAGCTTCACACAAGCTTTGAGAGAGTGGGAAGTGTACAGTTCATCTATCTAAACAGAAAGCCATTTATCTGATGACACTTCACAAGGTTGGTGGTTAGAACCCGTGCCTCAGTATTTTGTTGGCATTTATAAAGCTTTGGTATTGTTGGTACCATGAGTTGTGCTGCTGTTTGGTGGTGCTTGATACCAACTCTGAAAGAGAGATGGAACAAGCAGGCTTCACGTTCTGTTAGTGCCAAGCTAGACCTGTGTTGAGGATAATCCCATCAAGTCCTTACACACTGCGTGCTCTCAGCTAGTATCCTGGCAGCAGTTTGTTGAGGTCTCCAGCATCCACTGCATGGGTATTCTAAAGCCCTTAAGAGAGCAGGAAATAACTGATCAATGCAATGATTGTTCTTCTCAGTTATGTTGAAGGTTCTGCAAGCAACCCCAGTATTCAGAAAAACTGTCCTGATGTCAACAGTACTCAGAATTCCTGGGGTCATGAGTCTGATAAAAATGTGCTCTTGGCACTCATATTGACACCAATGCCACTGGCACAGAATGCAATAACTTCTTATGGCTTACTTGAACCCATCTGTGACATTGGTACGGTAACCTGCAGTGCCTGAGATGATGACAAAAATTCTTCTTAGTTTAAGAACTCACCACTGGAGAAGATGGCAAAGGAAAACCACTATCATCCAGATGATCCAACAGTCTTCTGATTAACAGTCTTCCAATTAACATATAAGTATGTTTTAACAAAAGGAAGACAGTTGGTAGGATAGATGCATCTGGAACTAATCTTTACAAATGAGCATAATATAGTTGTTCATTGGGATGTATGGTAATGTTAAATCTGCTTGAGGGGACTTTAGTTTTTTAAGAAAAAGTTGACAACTCTTCCCACAAAGGAGGGAGACCAGCTCTATGCCTCACAATATGGAGACAATACTTCTCTGAGTCACAGGAGCATTGTGAGTTTGAATCCATTAATTCCTGAGATGTATTCTGTTCCTTAGTGGTGAGAGCTGTCTCAATACCTAGATAGAGATAGACAGAGATGGTTAGCACAGATGTGTTATTACAGTACATCCCCTGGGCATCCACCACCACTGTTGGTCAGATGCCTTTGGAGCTGTAACCACATGGTAAAGCTGCCTTTCCCTGGATCCTCTTACGGGTGGCAGTACAAACACCATCTGCCATTTCCCAGGCGGATAATCCCTCCTACATTAAGGAGTACATCAAGCCCACTGAGAGTAAACCGCATAATAAATATTGTGCAAAAATCTGAAATGGACAAAAGAATAAAGGTGACATCTCATTATTTGACTGTTGTATCAGTTTCCTTCTTGTTATAGTGTGAATTAAACTGCGTTTACTTCAGATTTTTTCTATGTTTGTCAAAACAAATGGAGCGACACAAGGAATAGATCAAGATCAACGGAGGCACAGCCTCGGAGTTTTAATCTCCACCCTCACATCAGTTCAAGGGAGCACACATACAAGTCAGTTGTCTTCATGCTCCAAATACACTTATTTAGAGAAGTGGTAATCTCTCCATTTGCCTTATTACAGCCCCTCTGTTTATCTGAACAGAACCAAAGGTATACAGAGTTAAGAGATTATTGCTCTTATAGCTGACTTTTCTGACAGAGCCATAGTTACAAAAAGATTTCATGGCATTTTAAAAGTCTACTTAATAAAGTTTGATAATTTTTCCTCTGGCCCATTAATATTATCAGAACTGAATACTTTTAAACCTGCCCTGGCAAGGGTTTGCAAAGAAGGCATTGTGCCAGCATGGAGAAGTAGGCTTCTGTCTTGCTGGGGTCCAATAAAAGCAAAATAAGTCCACTTTTTGCCTATTAAAAATTCTCACACACTGGTGAAGCTGAGAAGAATGTTAATGACTTACATTTCATTATGTAACTTGAAATCCGTCTTTTGGCTGAGAGTAAAAATAAATAAATAAAGCATACTTGAGGACAAAACATAAAAGCAGGTTTTTCTTATGTGTTCTTAGAAGAACGCAAACCAACTGAAACCATAAATTTCAAAACTCTGTAGAGTAATGAAATTAGTGAGGATTGTTCAAGTGTCATTAAAAAATTCCTTTCCCTTATGCAAACATTAACTATGTTTAGGTTCCAATTTCATTGTGTAATTAGGGAAATTTGAAACATCAGAAATCCATTCTTTCAAAAAGCAGGACTTTCAGTGTTACTAATGTAGGCTCCTGCTGAGATGGCACTCAGAGCAATAGATCTAGAGTGTATTCCAGGGACATCTGCATTCATGGTATATATTAAGGTTCTAAAAATAGTTAAGCAATTTGCAGGGATGAATCAGAGTTTACAGGCACAGACTTTTAAAAGTCTGTAGTGGCACCTAAAAGAATTTGCAGTGAAGGAAAAAAACAATTATGCTTAAATACCTCTTGTAACAGGGCAGAGTCCTTGCGGGCCATGTGCCCTTTAAGAGAGTAGCACCTGCTAGCGGGTTGCAAGCGCTGGGCATAGTGAGGGACAGGGCTGAAGTGAGAGGAAAGAAGCTGAGCCAGAGTTCAGAGTGGAGAGAACTGTGCAAGGGACAGACCTGAGTGGTAACACTGCAAGAGGGCTCAGAGTGTGGGCATTAATCAGAGGTATACCTGGGGTTGGGGGTAGAGGAGAAAACCTGCCCAGAGGCTTACTGTGGGAGCCAGAGGGTGGTGCCTGGCTTGGGAACTGAATAATAGGGATGGGACACCAGGGGGAATTCAGGTTCCCCCCGCCCCAATTTTTGTTTGTGGGTGGGTTTCTAGATTTGATTATGGAGTCCCAGGGTTAGGGTTGGACTTTTGTATTTACAGTTCCATATTTAAATACGTTAAAAATGAAAACTTTTTAAAAAATAAACAAACTGCACATGTGCAAAATGGTTGCTAGGCCATTCTGCGCAAGTATGCCCTTTTCCAAAATGGTGCCAACAGCGTCACTGCCGTTTAGAGAAAGGGCAATCTGGAGTTAGGGATTTCTCCCCACCTCCATCGCCCTGGAGTGATACTTACTGGCCTCGGGGAGCACTGCTGCTACTGTGGGGGCTCCAGCAGACTCCCTCACCACGGCATCCTCCCTGGTCTGGATAGATTCCCATGAGAATAGAGTCGCGATTGCCTTCATGCAAGTTACACCCCCTCACACACACACCCCCAGTATCATGCGAAAACAGCCCTAGAGACAATATAACCCAAAATAGTGTTTGCCTTTTTAGCTAATGCATTGCATTGTTGACTCGTATTAAGCATCTACTATAACTCACAGATAGTTTTCAGAAATATTCTGCCCAGCCAGTCATTTCCCATTTTGCATTTGTTTTTCCTATGTGTAGTGCTTTGTATTTATTGAATTTAATTCTAATTTTTTAACCCCAACATTTTAATTTTCCAATTTAGCAAGCTCATTTTGGATTCTGAAGCTATTGTTATTGTGAAAGGGATAGAAAATAAAAAGGAAGGTGTCATAATGCCACTGTATAAATCTTTGGTATGACCCCACCTTGAATACTGTGTACAGTTCTGGTCAACCCATGTTAAGAATATAATATAAGTGGAAAAGGTTTAAAAAGGTCTACAATGATGATAGAAGGGGTGGATCAAATTCCATATGAGGAGAGACTCAACAGGCTGAGGCTGTTTAGCTTGGAGAAGAGGTGATTAAGGGGTTTTATAAAATAATGTCTGCCAAGCAGTACATAGGGAATTGCTGTTTACCCTTTCTCACAATAAGAGAATAAGGGGTCGCTCTCTGAAGTTAAATAGCAGATTTAAACAAACAATAGGAACCACATTTTCATGCAACAGACAGTACAGTTGTGGAACTCATTACCAGAGGACACTGTGAAAGCCAGCAGCATAACTAGCTTCAAACAGAAATTAGATAAATTCTTAGAGGATAGAGTCATAAACGTTTACTGGTTGGGGCATAAACCCCAGGCTACCGGTAGTTGGGAGTGGTCAGCAGGAGATGAGTCACACCTCCATGACCCCTACATGTACTTCTCTTGAGCTACCAGAGCTGACCACTGTTGGAGACAGGATGCTGTGCTAGATGGACCACTGGTCTGACCCGGTATGGCACTTTATGTTCCTCCAGAGTGTTTGCAGTTCCTCTTAGCTTTGTCATTGGCATATAAGTTAAGAATACTCTCCATACCCTTCATCCAATACCTGCTTAGCCCTTGATTACTTTGCTGAATCAAGCACAAGCTTAATTGCTTTGCTAAATAAGGATGGGTCTGACTGACTTCAGATGGTTTTGATAATGTCTGATGTCCCTTTGTTAGCAACTCCTGGAGATTCCATTGACATACTATACAGCTGCAGCAGTGGCTGTATTGTCTTTAAGACAGTGTTTCGTGGGTTCTTTTTCCTGAAGGGCCCACTATATCTGGTTTCACAATGGGAACGTAGTCCTTCAGTCTCCCCCAGCATTCCTGTCAAGGGTGTCTCTGAGTTGCCTGTGCGAAATCAGGCTCAACTCTTTCCTCTACCTCACTTCTCCAGGGGAGAGGAGGTGCTTTGTGGGCTAGATGCTTTTAAAGCCCTGCTATATTACATTGACTCTATTGAAGCTTTTAGGAACACTGATGCATTTTTCGTTCTGTTTAGCCCAGGCCATAGGGGTTCAAGGCATCCTTTTCCTGTTCGATTAGGACTTTCATTGCCCGCTGCTATGAAGCTGCAGGGCTCCCTGATCCCCAGAGGGGCATATGCTCATTCTGCTCGGGCCTGGACTGTGTGACTGGCAGCGTGTCTCTAGAAGAGTCCTGTCAAGCAACCACATGGATTTCTCAATCTGCCTTTGTTGAGTTCTGTGCTGTAGATCTGGTTTCACAAGCCGAGGCCAGGTTTGGCCTGGCTGTATTGTTTCATTGTTCTTGTATGTTTAGTGCTATGGGTTTTGACTGCAACATGCCTCCATGGCATTGCTTTCTAGTCAACCTATAATGGGACTTGGTGAAAGAATAACAAAAAAAAGGTAAATTTCTTACCTGAAACGATGTTTCTTCAAGTTGTATCCTCTCATCAAGTCCCAGCTCCCCACCCACCTCCCTGCTTGCATGAAGGGGCTGATCAGCACAGATCCTAGTTTTCTGCGACAAAAACCAGGAATTTCTCTGATTAAAGAAACCAAAATCTCTGTTTTTCTGTGATTAAATGTAAACGCTAGTTGACTTTCCCTTTCCCTTACCGCAGTATACTCAAGTATGAGTTATAACACCACATTTTATTGTAATATTTTCATTTTTATGCAATTTTGCAGCTACCTGTCCCACCAACAGTCCAAAAAATAGATAAATGGAGGCCTATGGCACCCCTCCAAATGCAGAGCCACCCCACTTCCCCAACAGCACATGCCTTTAGGTTGCATCTTCTCCACTGCCCCGCGCTCACTGCCTCCTCCTCCCAGCCTGGTCTCAGACTGCTCTGCCAACCAGAACGGGGGACCATATAGAGAGGCTGGCACTTGGGGAAGCTACTAAGGGCCCAATTAGGCCCACCTCCTGTCCCCTCTGTCCAGAACATCTGACCGCCCCATTTCATAGTGCCCCTGCCCCCCCAACCCACAGGAGGTCTGTGGCACTCCTCCAGATGCAGAGCCCATGCCCCTCCACAGCACATGCCTTCAGGCTGCTTCCCCTTAGCTTCACTCAGCATCTTCGCTGCCCCATGCTCACTGTATCCTTCTCCCCCCCCCCCCAAACCTGTAAGTTTTTACCATTTTCTGCAAAATTCTCTGGAAGAAGGTAAAATCTCTGTTTTTCTCTGGTTTCCTGTCACAAAGAGAAAACGAAGAACCCTGCTGATCAGTACTTATATACCCATGGGAAATGAGGTCCAAAAGAGAGAGAAATGTGCTCACTATACTTAAATTTGGGTGCTAGATGATGCCAAAATACCTATAATAGGACTTCGTAAGAGGATGTAACTCGAAGAGGAATCTTTATAGGTAAGAAACATATACAGTGCAGTCATTGGCCCTGAACCAATGCTGTGCGGAGCTGCGTGCGTGCGTGCACAGTTGCACGCAACCCGCACGGAGCTGCTTTGCCGGCACATTATGCCACATGCAAACTGCGCGGACGTGCATCCATGCGATTGTGCGCGCAGCTCTGCTCAGCAATCCACACAGCATTGGACTGAGGCCATTGTCCCTTTGTGATTTATTTTCCTTGTCCGGTAAACAAATTTGTGCCCTTTAAGCTCATCCTTAAATGACAAAAAAATAATAAAGCTTGTTTTTTTTTATTTGTTAGCTTGTTTTATAAGTCCCATTATAAGGTCAGGATCATCTGCATAGAGATAGTAATGTTTCCATAAAATAAATTTAACACAGAACGTGAGCTTTTCTGCTTATAATATATGGCAGTTCCACACTATTATAGATTAGTCTGAAACAGGCCTATTGTGTGTTCATTGATTTTTTTCTGACTAAATTATAGTTTACTCCTGTTGCTTCACATTTCAAGGATTGTGTCTTTTATGCATTACGATGGCAAATGCATAACGCATCTAATACATTCAGGCTATTTGGACATTTTTCAGCTTGCTTTGAGAATCAGTAGACTATGTTTTGTATCCCATGGGGAAAAAAAATTATTTTATTCTCTAAAGACAAGAGAGTGCACTCATACAGCCTCTCTTTTAGAAGATGATTAAAAGTGGAAACAAGTTTTTATCTTTTGAACTCTGTTCCCAGTCAGACTGAGATGTTGTGGTACAGATTTCAACTCTTTATTTGCAAAATGTGTATGTGGTAGCTAGCCAAGCTCCAGTAGATCAGTCAGTTGTGAATATTTGTTGTAATTTGGTTTAGCTCTTGATGGAGTGCATTCACAAAGAGCCAGAAATTTTGTTTGATCTCTTTTGATTGTTCTGATTTCTGCTAAGACCACATTGGCTGGGTGAGCCCTGTTTCCCAGTCCAAATGAGAATGAAGCCAGGGAGAGGAGCTGGCAAGGCTCTGTTATTTACATAATGTCTCTTTTTCTGTGACCCTCTGAATGTGAATAGAAACATACTAATCTTCTTAGTGTTCTAAACAAAAATTGAATGATTTGGGTCAACCTGATTTCCAGACAGGTTCAGAAAGAAACTGCTCTTAGTAAGGAAACATAATATAAAAGTGCTTACTGATTCAGTTATTGAGCACATTTAATGACTGGTAGAACTTGCATTACTTTGCTATTATGCCAGTTTGCAAAGACTCACAGTAATAGTTTTTTCCTTTTTTGAATGCACAAGTTGGTAGGTTTCCTGAAAATGGAACAAACAGCCCTTTTATTAAACCCTGTGTGCTGTTAGAACATTCACTCCCTGAGGATAGACTATAAGTGTACCATTAAGGAATGGAAGGCAAGAATCAGACTGGTTAAACTACCCCTCCCAGCTGCTGTACAAAAACACAACTCCATTTGGTGAGTTCTAAATAGCTGCAAAGGTTTGAAGAAGGTTTTAAGATTTTAAAATAACTGAGGTGCTCTGGCCTGCTCTGCTATTCATTGTATGCAGCATTCTTGACATTTCCCCCACATTTCCCAGTAATACAAAGGACCAATTAAGGTAAAAAAAAATCATTAACTTTTTATTCAGTATGATTTGTAAGAAAAAATAATTAACATACCTACCAATTGCAAGAAGACAGAAATCAAAAAGAAAAGAAAAATATTACATGCATAACTACTACTTCCTTGAAATGCAGTTTAGAGAATCCCAGCTTATTATAAAAAGTTTGATAGTCTTTGCGTATCATTTAACAAATCCTCTAAGTTCCATTGATGCTCCTTAGCATTATGTTGTCATACAGTACAAATCAATGTGCAGGTTGTTTTTTAAAAAGGGGAAGACAAAGAGGGAAAAACACAAACAACTAATATCTGCTTGCTCTGGGCTTATACTATATTCCAAAATCTCTTTCCAACTACATTAAACCTCTTTGAGTATATGAAACGTGATTCTCTCCAGTGATGTCAGATTTATCATGTCATCAGGCTTCAACTTTTGGAGACTAAGAAATTAGAAGCAACTATCCAGCATGCTTCTAATAAAGCTTATTTGAGGAAAACTGTGTTAGGTAAGAATTCAGTTTGAACTCTTTAGACAGATAACCCAGAACGCGCATACTTGCTGATAGTATAATTTAGTAAAGATTTATTTTGAAAAAGGATTAATAGCAAGACTTAACCAAGACATACGACTAAGGGATACCTGCAGTGCATCACGCCTCCAGTGTGTATCAACTGGTAATAAATTTAGCTTCTTGAGTGTAAAAGGAGCCCAATAAGATGAAAAATAATTTTTGCTGTTTGAAACAGTCTGAGATCAGTTGCAGACGTTTTATTACTCTGAATTGACAACTTCCTTTAGGATTCAGTCATCTTAATTTCCAAATTCTCATTGCTCATAGTTTTTAAATAATCAATATCGAGTTTGTTGTAAGACATTATGAATAAAGAATTAGTACAAGATGGGAAAGGAAAATAATTTTAAAACAAGAGTGTAAATACCTCTGGAAAACTTGCGATTTGCAGAGGCCCCCGTTCTGATTTGTTTTACCAATAGTTGACATAGCCACAGATATTACCGCATAGCTGCTTAAAGAAGGTCAAACTGTTCACATAATTCAGAAAATAAATTAATATAATTTCTGTGTAGAAGCTGTTCAATATACTATTATCTATCCACTTTCTCCAAATCAGTTTTTAAGTCCCATTCTTCAAATAGGGATTACATAGGTGACGGAGGAGGGCTGGGGGCATCCCCCCACCCATTTTGGAAGCCCTATAGAACCCCTGCCCAACCCCCACTTCTGTGCTGCCACCACCATTGACAGTTACCAGTCTCACCTATGAGCGATTACCCCAAATTGGGACCTTCCAATATAAATATGTGAAGAACTTCAATAAATGTCAGATTATTCCAGTCTTTTTGAGTTGCAAATACTGTAGAAGTTAAAGAATAAGAAATATCATAGCAGGTAATGGAAGGGGGACATGAGTGCTTGTTCAGTTTTTACCCATTTAGTTGCATTGTGCAGCTTGTATAGCCTGACTTGCTTAGAAAGCATTAGACCTTGTACCCCAAGGAGTCTGGAGCAGTGCCTGTCTCCACTGCCACTGTAGCTTCCTGGCACAGCTCGGTCCTCCCTACCTACTTTTGACCATTCTCACCTCTAGCCCTTGCCACAAACCCCTCCAACTTTCTCAAGCCTTGCCCCTACCTCTCAGCTTCCTGATTGGCTACAACCAGAATATAAACCTAGCTGGTAGCTGCAGGAAGTTGGGCGAAGCAACCCATCTCCCATTACTTCCTGTTCCTGCTGATACCTTACTCCTGTTTTGCCTTGTGTCTGGCTCTGCCTCCACTCTAGCCTTTTCCCCCAGCCTTGCCTCATGTTCTGAATCTGACCCCATTCCAGGGGCAGATCCAGAAGTGATGTGGATGGAGGGTCTGAAGTTGGCATAGCCCTGCCCAGGTGAGCAGGCCCCAGCACCGGTGGTGACTTCACCCTTGGCTACGGAGCACGTTTCTTAATCACTGAAGTACTCTACCCGTATCACATTGGCCATTTAAAGACAACCCCAGAAACCCAGACTCAGTGTTGAACCCAATACTCAGCTAGCATTATAAGCCAAGGCAAACCCCTCACCCCCACGGGAAATAGCTAAAAATTTCACCCAGGCAAACAACACACCCAAACTAATCCAATCAGAGTGCGGGGCCCTCTCCAAGTCTTGGAGCCAACAAACACCTGAGCCCACGCCAGAAGACCCTCCCTTTGCCCCTCCCCACACAGAAACTTACCCTGAACAACACTGCTGGTGTGTTCCAGAAGGAGACTGGCACTAATCTCCTTTCCAATCTCCCTGGTTCCTTGCAAGCACAAATCACCTTTCCAAACTCCCCTCCTCTCAAACACAAAATCGCCTTTCCAATCTCTCCTCCTGCAAGAGGTGCACACTCTTTCTGAGTATATGAATTACTGCCATATGGACAGAAACCAACAGACAATTGCAATAGAGTCCCTGGCAGCCATTTTAAGGCCACTGGTGCCTAGTGCCAGACTCTCCCCCCAGCTTCCCCCTATAGAAGTTCCTGAGGGTCAGCCTCCTCTGCCTACTTACAAGCCCACAGCCCCGCTGAGTCCAGTGGTGGTAGCGCAGGGAAGCTGGGGGCAGAGCAGCACGGGGCCACGGGGCCGGTCAACACACACACAGACCGCCACTGAGCAGCCCACCGGGAAGCTGGCAAGTGGGCGGAAGCGCAGAGCCATGTGGCTGGTCAACACCCTCCCTGCCCCCAAGCCCTGAGAGGCTCGGCCAAGCACCACTCAGCTTCAGGCTTCTGGATCTCACCCCTCCTCCCTGCCACCTCCAAGTCTTGTGAGGAAGCCACCAAGTTGGCGGCAGAGCAACGTGGCGACCACGTGGCCAGTCAACACCCCCACCGCCATGCCCGCCAGCAGCTCCAACACTAGGAGGCTCAGCTGCACCTCACCGATCACTGAGTGGGGTGATCTGAGTCCCCCTATGCAGGCTGTCCGCCCTGACTTACATAGGTCTGGTGCAACATCTAGCAGTCGGCGCACACAAACAGTGAATGCAAGGCTGGGGGTAAGTCTATAAGCACTTTGCCCAGACCACTCTCCCAACAATGATGTAGCCCCAAGCAGCAAATGCAAGCCTTCAGGGGCGGGTCCAAGCACTAAGTTTGCCCAGACCCAGCATGATGTCAGGCTCCAGTCTGACCAGTGGAGGGGGGGAGGCTGAAACCCACGGAGCCTCCCTAGTGAATTCCCTCCAGTCCCCAACATCTACCCATATTCCAGATGCTCCATGAACCTTGTTCCTTACAGAAAGATTAAAACCACCCATTTCAATTGGTAACTGCCTCTTTTAAAGATAAAGTTGGTGCCCTTTTTATCTTCCCACAGAAACATTAACATTTTTACTAATTTTGTCAAAATAGAATTGGGGATTCGAGTGATAACCATTTATTGTTTCATTACTTGTTTTTGTTTTCTGTCCAGGATATAAACAAACACTGTTATATCACTGTGAAAGTGTCCTCATAATGTTACTGTTAACTGTTAAAAACACATTTTTTGACACTCTTGAGTTATTATTATTATTATTATTATTATTATAATAAACATTTATATAGCGCAAGTCGTGTGGCCTGGTGCTGTACAGAACATAGAATTAGACGTGGTCCCTGCCTGTGGCTTACAATCTAAAAGACAAGGAGGGGGAGACAAGGAGAGGGGACAGCGGGAGAGACATGGGAGAAGACAAACAAACATTCAGGCGGATGCGAAGTCTCAGGTGCGTGTACTTGGCTTGGTTACAAGGTGGTCGGTAGCAGCAGTCAGCAGAGGAGGGCTGACAGTAAGAGCAAGGGGAAAGACTAGAGGGCATTGGGAAAGGCAGCATGGAAAAGGTGGGTCTTGAGGAGGGATTTGAAGGAGCGGAGGGAGGAGGCGAGGCGGACGTCGGCAGGGAGGGAGTTCCAGGCATGCGGGGCAGCGAGGGAGAAGGGACGAAGGCGGTTGGGCGAGCAGGAGAAGCGAGGGAGAGCGAGGGAGGGGACAGCGGAAGAGCGGAGAGCGCGCGCAGGAGCGCGTAGGGCGATTAGGTCCGAGAGGTAAGGGGGAGCTTGGTCATGGAGCGATTTGAACGTGAAAACCAGGAGTTTGAACAGGATACGTTCAGGAAGGGGGAGCCAGTGAAGGGAGAGGAGGAGAGGCGTCACATGGTCGAAGCGACGGGCAGAGTGAATGACCTTGGCGGCAGAGTTTTGGATCGCCACAAGGGGGGACAGGTGGGAGCGAGGGAGGCCAGCAAGGAGGAGGTTGCAGTAGTCGAGGCGAGAGATAACCATGGCATGAACAAGGATTTTGGCCGAGGAGACAGATAGAAAGGGGCGTATGCGGGCAATGTTGAGGAGAGCGAATCGGCAGGATTTGGCCACAGAGTCAATGTAAGGTTTAAAGGAGAGGTGCGTGTCAAAAATGAAGCCCAAGCTGCGGGCACGGAGAACAGGACGGATGGTGACCCCATCAATGCAGATGGTCAGGTCAGAGGGAGAGGAGGGGGATGGAGGAAAAATGAGGAGTTCAGTCTTGGCCATGTTCAGTTTGAGTTGGCGTCGGGACATCCAGGCGGAGATATCAGAGAGGCAGTCGACGAGGCGTGAGCGGATAGAGGAGGAGAGAGAGGGGGTAGAGAGATAGAGTTGGGTGTCATCAGCATAGAGATGGTATTGGAATCCGTGGGAGGCAATAATTTTGCCAAGGGACAGGGTGTAGATAGAGAAGAGGAGAGGGCCAAGGACAGAACCTTGGGGGACCCCAACCGAAAGGGGAAGGGAGGGGGAGGTTGACTCAGGGAGGGAGACATTAAAGGAGCGGTCAGAGAGGTAGGAGGAGAACCAGTCAAGGACAGAGCCGCGGAAGCCCAAAGAGTAAAGCGAGTCCAAGAGGAGCGAGTGGTCGACAGTGTGAAAGGCAGCAGAGAGGTCAATGAGGACAAGAATGGAGTAGTGGCGCTTAGATTTAGCAACAAGTAGATCATTGGTGATCTTGGCCAGGGTAGTTTCAGTAGTGGAGGGGGCGGAAGCCGGATTGGAGAGGGTCCAGGGAGGAGTTGGCAGAGAGGAGGTCCAGGCAGCGGGAGTAGACGACACGTTCCAGAAGCTTCGAGACAAAGGGAAAGAGGGAGACTGGCCGGTAACTAGAGGGGTCAGATGGGTCCAGGGTGGGCTTTTTGAGGATGTGGGAGACAGTGGCATGCTTGAAGGCAGAGGGGAAGGAGCCTGTGGAAAGGGAGAGATTGATGACATGTAGAAGTTGGAATGCTGCCTCTTTTAAAAGCTCCTACTGTCTGAGGGGCAACATCAAGTTTTGCAAGTTTACATGGAACTGCATTGCAAAACTATTAAAGGTTCATCCTTTTTTGTATAGTAAAGCATCAGTATGGGGTAATCCTTTTTTTAGGACACAAACTTTTATGGAGAAAATAGATGGATAAAGGCATTATTTCCATTGATCATTTAATTCAAGAGAAACATATTAAACCCTTCTCCGAATTGCAGTAAGAATATGACCTGCCTTCAGGAGAAAAGAAATGTATATGCAAAGATATGTCAAACTTTTAGAGATAAAATTGGCACATTTCAGGCAGTGCCAAACATTTTTAATATTATATTGAAGTTAGGACAGACGATCCATCCGGTTCGACCTCTTTATCGGTTGTTAATAGATTATTGTAGGCCTAATACTGACTATTAGTGAATCAAGGCCCTTTTTAAACATGTGGGGGGAAATGGGTGTGTGCGCGACAGCATGAGCGGTGGGGGGAGGAGGGAGTGTGCATAGGCGCACACCGAACCCACACATATCACCACTCCCGGAGCAATCACCGTTTTGGCCAATTGCTCCGTGAGCAGGCAATGGGTTGAGGTGGGTGTACATGTGTGTTTTGCGGGAGCGCACAAGCACACATGCCCACTCACCCACTGCAGCAGTCACACGGGCAGCACTCACTCATGCCCACACAACAGGCCCTGCGTGGGCATGACTGGGTGCACCTCGTGTAAAAAGGGCCTAAGTGGAATGATGACTTTCTTATCGGAGGTTGAATAGAAAAATCAGATCAAAGCATTAAATTATCTGTCATGAATCTTCGTCTACACCTAATTCAGTAGATTTCTTTTGCATCCATTGGTCCCCTGTTACGTTAAGAAAAATTATTTAACTGACTTGGACAATTACTGGCGTTGCAACCATTGACAAGCAACACTTGTACATGTGTTTTGGTTTTGCCTAGTTATTGACGCCTCCTGGAAATATGTTATCCTTACAGTTAACATGATTTTGGATGTAAATATTTATTTACATCCAAGTAAATAAAGGTTCCCCCCCTTTAGCGAACCTATGCATTTTGAATAATATACCAAATGAAGGTGTTACCTTCTTTCCAGATTGCCTTTTTGTTGAGTACTCTATTAGTTGCACAGAGAATAATTGTATTTGATTGGTAAAATAGATAATACTCCTAAAATTGAAGATTGGTACAATGACCTAGAATATTTAGCTTCAGTGGAAAGACTTGTATTTCTTAAGGTAGATAATTTGAATGCATTCAATGTAATTTGGAAAGAATATTTAAAATATTTTGGAGACTAGTTTAAAAGTAGTCCTTTTTATTCTTTCTTTCTCCCACTCCTCTCATATTGTTTGCTGACTGTATTTATGTAATATAATTTTAAAAATAAGTTTTTTTTGTTTTGTTTTAAATTGACCTAGATACACATAGGACATGCAAATGTTCACTGCAAGTACATTATATTCCTAGGCTATCTATATAGCCTTAGTTAAAAGCAGCATTTTATAAGTTTGTATAACAATTTTTACTTTACTTTCTAGTTATGTGCTGCTCATCTACCAACACAATCGGATGCACCAAACCACTATCAGGCTGTTTGTCGGGCACTCTTTGCAGAAACGATGGAGTTGTACACATTCCTGGCCAAAATTAAAAGTGCAAAAGAGGTAAGCAGTGCAAAAAAGAATTATATGTTGCTAATTTGGTTTGCTTTGAGTTTGCAAAACCTTTCCTATTTCCACTCTTTAGTGTATAGTTGAAACGGGCAGCCCATTTGCTCCCAACTATTTCAAATGCCAATGAGGGACCTAGTTACCCCAAAATACCAGAAATTACCATTACTGATTTACTAATTGGTATAGGTATCAGAAGTTTGAAAAATGTCTATCAGGTAGCCCGTCGAACACTAATTTATTACCGATTATTATTTATTACCCAATTATTTATTACTAATTGGGTATCAGTTAACATTACCCGATGTTACCAGGTCAGGGTGAGTTCCACAATTTTGATGGGTATTCTGGTTTTTGTGAGTACTCTTTCAGCTCTAATCCCAGTGGACAGACACTTAAAATCATTGTCCCAGCATTTGTGAAGATAGCTCAACAGTTCAGTTTTCTATTTTTTTCTATAGTTGACTAAATGTGTGTGATTGTAGGGATTCATGCACCTTTGTAGTTGCGGATCATAACACAGAAATTCTGAGATACCCTTTCTATTTTGCCCTCTATTCTTTTTGCCAATTTCTCATCCCATGAGTCTTCATTTTCCCACATGCCTCTCCAGTTTGATATTTGACTACTGTATAGTATATATTATGTACACACACAAATATATATTGTGTGTATATGGTATACAAGATAGTACGTGGCAGAAAAAAAGTTTTAATCACGTAAGACTTGATGACTGTATTGATGACTCATAAATGTTAAAGCCGTACATGAGTAATACAGTCATCCCAGTGATTGGCAATTAAAATATGTCTGTCATGCTTTTTGCTTATGTCACCTAATAATTTCCAGCTATCGTGTTTGTCTCGTAGACTCCCATTTTAGCTGTTGTAATAGAGGTGGGCAAATGGCAGCTCAGGAGCCTCAAGCAGCTCTCTGGCACCTCTCCTGTGGCTCTTGGAAGAAATGGCTGCCTGGAATTGAGGTGTTTATGCAGGTGCATATGTGGGGACAAGATTGAGTCAGCTAGGGGTGGGGAGCAGTGTATTTATGGGGAGGGGACACCCAGATGTTGGGGGGGGTATATATGTGTGGGGAAGGCTGATGGATGGGTGATGTGTATTCAGGGACAAGGCTTGGGGGACAGCTGCTGCTTGAGAGGGGAACTATAAATGAAGGATAAATTGTGACTACAGTGGAGACAAGTATGAAGTCTAGGGGTGGGCATTATGGATTGTGATTAATCCACAATTGCTCATAACAAGCCGTTACGGATTAGTCCATACTGAGCTGAAACAGTGGCAGCACACATGTTGCGGATTCGATTTTAAATCTCTAAAAATAAATAAATAATTGCACATGCGCAAAATGGCCACCAGACCATTCTGCGTATGAGCTCCCAAAAGTGCAGCCAGTCTGCATGTGCACAGTGGCCATTTTGCGCATACGCAGACCAGCTGCCCTTTTCCAAACTGGCGGCGACACTCCATGTGCAGAACGGTCTGGTGGCCATTTTACAAATGCACAATGATTTTTTTTCAAATTCTTTTTTAATAGATTTAAGTACAGATCCAAAATACCAATCTGTAATTAAATCCAGAAATTGCAGATCTGAATCTGTAATGGATCTGAATCTGCAGCTTCCTCCGGACTCCCACTTCCAATCTTTACTGCTTACATGACGTCAAGATGGCCGTAGAGTAGACATACAGAAACATATGCACATTTTGCAAGATCGGAAGGCTTTCTCTCTGCCTCCTTTGCCATGCTGTGTTCTGTAGAGCTGACCTGGGAACTGACAGTAAATTATCTGAGTGGGGAGGGGAGCAGGGAAGCCTATTCCCAGCTGTGCAACACTCTTAATATCCCCAGTTGCAGGGAGACTAATATCAGACCAGAGCACACCACACCCCTGTTCAATCCATCTGGTGAGTGGTGGGACTAGTTGAAGAGGAGTTGGTGCCAGGTGGCCAAGGAGACCAGAGAAGGCGGCAGTGTGGGGCGTGGAGCTGTGGAGTGGATCCTGGTACAGGAGAGAGGATCTTGAGGACTTGGAGCAGCGGGGGAGGAGGGATCTTGAACAGGAAAGGAGACCTTGGAGGCTTGGAATAGTGGGGGGATCTTGGGGACTTAGAGCAGTGAAGGAGGGAGCTTGGAACAGGAGGGGGAGCTTGGAGCAGTGGGGGGCAGGGATCATGATCCAGGGGAGGGGATCTTGGAGTCTTGGAGTAGTGGGGTGGGGGGCCAGATCTTGTGGTAGGAGAGGTGATGATTTAGGCTTGAAGCAATGGGCAGGAGGGACTTTGGGGCAAGAGGGGGCAACTTGGGACCAGAAGGAGACCCAGGGGTGGGGGTTTGGGGTAGAAAGGGAGAGACCCGGGGCAGTGGCCTTGGGGAAGAGGGGGGAACTTTGGAGAAAAAGGGGAGATCCAGGGATCTTGGGCCAGAAGAGAGGGACCTGAGGGCCTGGGGCTTGAAGGGGAACAGGATACATGGGGGCAGGTGACTTGGGTGGCTTCCTGTTCTACTAGGGTATGTGTGCATTGCTTTTATATAGTCTACATGCCTTTATTTAAAAACACTTATTTATAGGTTATATACCATTCATTATGTATTATTTATAATTTAATGTGTAAAGTGCATTCTATGGACTCTCCGTTTATTCGGACGCTGGGAGCAATCTGCAGCATGACCAGCAGGAGGCAGCACTAAGATTTTAGCTGGCATGCGTAGGGCCATTGCTCCCTCACTTTCCCAGTTGAAAATCTGCCTCCAGCTAGATAGGAGTTGCAGCAGAGTGCTCTGCACCCGTTTAGAGGCTTGTGATTTATTGAATTTTCTAAGATTTTTAAAAAAATTATTTTCAAAGTTAAAGTTGAGAGGCTGCTGCCTCTGTTACTCTGCCTTTGAACACCAATGACAGCGGCGTCGGCGATATCCCCAGATCCGGCCCCCCAGGTACGGACCGGGCAGAGTAGGTGCGGGGGATCGACCTCTGTAGTACGCCCCCGCTTGGGGTATCCGCTCTTATGGCCGAGATGGCCAAGACACGCCGAAACGCCGCCCGCCAAGCTGCGGCAGAGCGGGAGATCCGTGCAGCAGAAAGAGAAACAGAAAACGCCGCCATTCTGGCCGTGACCCCCGCGCCCTCCCCCCAGCGTTGGAGCTCCAGCTCTGTGGACAAGCACGTGGAGGCAGCTTTCTCTGCCTCCAGCCAAGTAAGGGGGTCCCCCGACCAGTCCTTTACCCAGCTTCAGGACACCTTTAAGGCAATGATGGGGGTGCTCTCCCAGATTGAAAGAAACCAAATCCGAGACAGGCAGAGCCGCAAGCGCACTCCCCCCTCCCCAACTTTCTTTTAAGGGGTCCTTGAAAGCCTTGGGCAAGGGAAAACACAAGAGCTCCCGCAAGGCCCCTCATAAAAGGCCTATTTGAGAAATTATAGGATCATCCTCGGAGGAGTACATAGCAGGATCCCCCCCAGAGAGAGGAGGGCGAAATCATTTCTCAGGAGGAAACGGAGGTGGACTCTCCTCCTCCCCCCAAACGTAAAAGAAAGGGCAGCGGGGCCAGAACCCCACTGGTCACAATCCAAACCTTCGAGGAGGATTTGGATCAGTCTGCTGGCACCCACTCCTCCCCATCCAAGTACCTCTCTGAGTGGGGTGAGATCCTGTCTAAGGGGCCAAAGGAGTTGGGCAGGGAGTTGCCCTCTGTGCAGGGTCCAAAACTCCTGCGGCGTGCGGAACAGGTCCTTAGAATTACCCCTAGATCCCCCAAAAAGAGGGAATCCAATTCCTCTTCTGAGGAGGAGGACTTCGACAGGGATTATATCCCTAAACTCGTACCAGCCTTTAAGGGCATCACCCTGGACAGGGCGTTCGAAAAAATCATACGGGCGCAGTGGAAGCACCCCAGAAAATCCCTCAAGCTCCCCAGGGTACAGCAGTCTCTGTACTCCTTCAATAAGCACAGCGACTCGGTCTTTAGGACCCCACAAGTAGACACCGCAGCGGCCTTCTTGGCTCGCCAATCAGTCTTCCTTTCCAAAGGGGATCTGTTGCCTTAGGACCCCACTGACAAGGGGGTGGAGACGGGACTCAGGAAAAGCTACGAGGCCCTTGCCAGCATCTTAGAGATGGCCACCACAGCCTCCTGTGTTTCTAGGGCCATTATGAAATGGTTCCAGCTTGGGAAGGACCCCGATATTTTGGAGGCCCTTTCACAGAAACTTGCAAATAACGTAACCATGGCGCACGCCTTTCTAGTGGACTCCTCTATGGACATAGTCACTTGGGCTGCCAAAGGAATGGCAATCAACATAGCTGCTAGACACAGGCTTTAGCTACAACTGCAGACCCACATGCTAAAATCTTGTTGGTGAATAGCACATTCAAAGGGGGCAAGCTCTTTGGCTCCGCGCTAGACAAAGCCCTAGCGGAGGCCTCCAACAGGAGAAAAAGCACTCACTGTATCAAGTTCAGTCTGCTAAAACATTTTTTTGCCCCTTTCAGCATTTCTCACAGGGACCAAGACGAAACTACACCCCCGCTCCCTCCTGGTCATCTCAATTGCGAGGCACAAATCAGCGCAACTGATTCAGATTCCACAGGTTCCAGGCCCCACCACATTTCACCAGTCGATCCGGGTCTCCCAACCGCAAACAGAACTCCTGACTGCTCGGAGCCCTGTTCCCCAAGCTCTACCCTCCTCGGCGCCCGCTTCCAGCTCTTCTCAGACAGATGGGAGGACACAACCACGGATGCCTGGGTTCTCCAAATGGTCCAGAGGGGATACGTGATCGAACTCCGGTACTCACCCAGGGAGTTCTTTCACGTATCCCCTTGCTATCGCGACCCAGCCAAACAATTTGTTCTGGGTTGCGAAATCTCCAGACTCTGGCAGATTGGGGCAATAAAGCCCGTGCCTCCACCAGAGAGAGGAGAAGGCCTGTATTCCAACCTCTTCCTTGTCGAAAAGTGGAACGGGGACTGCAGGGGAGTTCTCGATCTTAAACGCCTCAACAAAGCGGTAAAGGCTCAACGATTCAAGATGGAGACCCTCGCCTCTATCTCATTAGCTCTAATGCCGGGAGATTGGCTTGCTTCTCTTGATCTCCGGGATGCCTACCTACACATTACCATCCTCCCAGCTCACAGACGGTGGCTCCGCTTCTGCTACCAGAACCAGCACTGGCAGTATCAGGCCCTGCCCTTTGGCCATGCGTCAGCCCCTCGGACGTTCACCAAGGTACTGGTACTGCTTATAGCGAACCTGCACTTAGAGGGCATCGCCATCTTTCCATACTTGGACGATCTACTCATCAAGGCCCCTACAAGAGATCTCGCTCTCAGTCACGTGCCGCGCTCCATCGAGTATCTGTCTCACCATGGCTTTGTGGTCAATGCAGACAAGAGCCAACTCACTCCCACTCAACAGCTGGAACACCTGGGTATAATCTTCAACACCGTCAGCAACAGGGTGTTCATTCCGCCGTAACGTCAACTCAAGCTGAGGACCCTGATCACGCTGATCCGAGCCCGACCTCGTACGCCCCTAGTAACACTGGTGTCTCTCCTAGGGCTCATGATTTTGTGCATTCATCATCTTCAGTGGCCACGTTTCCATGCCCGCCCTCTACAACAGTGCCTCTGTCCGTGGCAGACGCTTCTGATTTCAGGCAAGACTGCCCATCTCTCGGTCAACCACAAGGTTCTGTCCTCGCTGAATTGGTGGATACACCCTCTTCGATTTCAGCAGGGAGTCCCACTCGTGGAACCGGACTGCGTGTGACTCACCACAGATGTCAGTCTCCTCGGCTGGTGGACCCACTTGAACACGGAGGCCGCCCAGGGCTCTTGGTCAGCTGGGGACCATTCGCACAACATGAATTGGCTAGAACTCAAAGCTATCTGGCTAGCCCTGTGGCACTTCTCTCCACAAGTATGGGGATGCCACGTGTTGGTCTTCACCGACAACATGACCGCCAAGGCATATGTCAACAACCAAGGAGGGTCCTGCTCTCCCTCGTTACATGCGGAAGCCGCACGCCTCCTGCTCTGGACGGAGACTCATCTCCTGTTGCTGTCAGTGTTGCACATAAGAGGGGTAGACAATGTGGAAGCGGACTGCCTCAGCCGCAGACAGCTGGACCCGGGAGAATGGTCCCTCAGTCCCTCGGCCTTCCGGCTCATTGTCTCCAGATAGGGTCAACCCGTACTCTACCTCTTTGCGTCCCACTCAGATGCCAAAGTGGCCCACTTCTTCAGCCGGGATCCTCATCCCCAAGCCGAAGCGTACAACGCATTCAGCCAGCAATGGCCCCTAGGGATGCTATATGCTTTCCCCCCGTTTCCTCTTTTCGGCAGAGTGCTACACGGATGCAAACATTAGAGAGCCACGGTCATTCTGGTGGCTCCATACTGGCCTCGCAGACCCTGGTTCCCCGATCTTCTCCACCTCTCAGCGGGAGAGCATGTGAGTCTCCCCACATCGCTGGAGCTGCTGTTCCAGGGCCCTCTATTTTACCAACAGCCTCAGTTCCTGAAGCTGACAGTTTGGCTCTTGAGACCCCAGTTCTCCGACGCCTAGGGTACTCTGAGACCGTCGTTGAGACTTTGCTTGCTTCCAAATACCATTCCACCCAGCGGATCTACCAGTGCACCTGGAAGGTGTTTGTGACATGGTGTTGCTCTCACGGGATTTCTTCTCAGTCCCCCTCTATTGCACACGTGCTGCAATTCCTGCAAGATGGTTTGGACAAGGGCCTCAGACCTAACACCCTGGCCAGGCAGCTCGCAGCCATCAACAGCACACTGCAGTCCTGTAGTGGCACCCAGCTCTCTGCCCACCCTCGTATCCGGCAGTTCTTGAGAGCGGCTCACAAGATCTCCCCCCCCCCCCACTCCTTCACAGGTTTCCCTCCTCAGCATCGCTTGGAAAGAATCTGGCACACTCGACCTTTGTCGAGCCCTAAAAATGTACCTTGAGCGTGCGTCAGCCTTCCGCCGTACCTCGAGACTTTTGGTCAGTTATCACTCCAGATCCAAGGGCAAGGCAGCATCCATGGCGGTCATTTCACGCTGGATTTCTACTTGCATGGCAGATGCCTATAGGGCTGCAAGGTTGCCCCCCCTCCTAAAGTCCTTGCTCATTCTACTCGGGGGTGGGGGGGCTGCTATGAATTGAGCTTTTCGATCTCGGGCTCCCTTATCTGAGATTTGCTGGACTGCTACGTGGAGGACTCCCCATACCTTCACTAAACATTACAAGATTGATCTTTTTGATTCTGCCGAAGCCTCCTTTGGGTGGCGGGTATTACAAGGGGTCCTGGTTGATGCTGTTTCGATGGGCCCTCCCATATGCCGAATATTCTTACTGCTTTTTACCTCCCAGGATCTGAATAAACGGACAGAGATTCCATACAACGGACAATTTGGTCCCTTACCTTGGGAATTGTCCTTCTGTGGACTCGATGGGAGGTTATTCGGCCCACCTTGGCTTCATGCCTTGTTGACCGTCTATTTCGGTCTCTCTCTTCGGGGTGTCTTTCCTGTGTGTTTCCCGCTGGTTGTGGGTGTGGGGGTTTTGTATGTTATGTTTTTCAGGTCTGCCTTGTCTGTTCGCTTTATACACCTGGGGAAGCGAGGGAGCAACAGTCCTACGCATGCCCAGCTGAAATCTTAGTGCTGCCTCCTGCTGGTCATACTGCAGATTTCTCCTAGCATCCGAATAACCTCCCATCGAGTCCACAGAAGGACAGTTTCCAAGGTAAGGGACCCAATTGTCTGGTTTTTTAAATTATCTGAAGTAAATTTATATGAAAGACGAAAAAACCCCACAAAACTTGGGAGACAAAACTTACCCACCCACTCCCAAGCACATCCCCGTCTTGGACATCCTCCTCCTCTCTGTTTTCTCTCTCGGTTTTCAGGACAATTAACCCAGGAGTCCTGGTTCCCCGCCTCCAGCCCCTGCCCCACTCTAGCCCTGCTCCCCTCCCATTGAACTCGGGTGTCCTGGTTCCTAGCCCCCCATCTCTATTCCACATTACTTCCCTCCCATTGTACCCAGGACTCCTGGCTCCCAGCCCCCCTGTTCTAACAACCCTTTAGCCTCTGTTTCCCTCTCAGAGAAAACAGGACTCCTGGAGTCCAGCCTCCTCCCCCCCCCCCCACTTCTAATCCACTAGCCCCAACTTCCCATTCAGACAGCCTCCATAACTCCTTTCAGGACTGTCTGGGAATTTGGAGACATTGCAGGATTTTTTCCAGAACTTCTCTGGGCTTCTAAAATCTCCCCCCCATCAACCCACTCCTAAGCTTCACCAGGGAGGGGGGGGGGAGGGAGAGGGGAAATCAGCTGCCTCAGGCCTTCTACAGAGACAAATATCCTCACAGCGCTCCTCGATAGAAGAACCAGCCCACCCCCTGAACCTGCATCAGCGTTCTGCACGTGTGTGACATAACTTCGCACGTTCACTCTCTCCATTGGGTAACATGAGAACTGCAAAATGTCATAACTTTAAAACTAGACAACGGATTTTAAAAATGCAGACTCAGGAAATGACTACAATATACACTTCAATTTTCTGACACCTCTACACCTCCAGATGTATAACTTTAAACACACTTTCCTCTGTCAAGACTCAATAGTATATAGTTGCAAAACCAGAAAAAACACTTCTGCCTCCAAAATTAAAACACCTGTAACTTTCTTGTTTGTCATATGATTTGCCTGAAATCTGGACAGCTACCCATCAACCAAGCAATCCTCCCTACAAAGTTTCACAATGATAGGATAAATCATCTCAATTTTATAATGAATAGCATTTTTATGATTTTAACAGAGTGTGCAACTTGCCTTAACTATATAGCTGCTCTCACAGCTTTATGATAATATGTACCTTGTGGAAGATGGAATCAGGATGAATAACATGCTTGGTTAAGTTAAAGTGAATTATTAATAAGGTACTCAGCAAGGTTGCCCTCAGTAGTCACTAAACAGATGTGTATGCTCTGACAGCAGGAAAAGATTAATATTGTTACTAGAGCATATTTCGATTTGAGAAATAATACAGTTATGGCTTAATGACATACAGTGACCAAGATGTGTTGGTCGTGCAGAGTGTGGAGCTGCTCCTGTGGTCCTACAATAAAATATACCTTGTGGAAGATGGAATCTCATTTGTAAAGGCAACCAGGTTCAGAGCTTTTAACATCCTGGAATATTTAGCATTTCTGCCAGTCCTGCAGTCTTTGGACTTACGCCAACCCAGCAGGCCATATGCTGGGGAAACAGAAAAACTGTAACAGTTGCTGAAATGGAGAAATGCTCCAGGTCTTGCTTGACATTAACAAGAAAGGTTAATCAGCTTGAATATGCTAACTGTGTAAAAATGAATACATCTGATTAACTGTTTAGTTAATCAGGATTCTGGCTGTTGTCAGACTGTTTTGCAAAGTTTGTAGGCCTGACTTTCACCATCTCCTTAAGCTGGGTAGCCCATGCTCAGAAAGCAGTTTCTAAGGTAACACAGGCTGGAGGAGGCATATTGGCCTTTTATAATAAGTTTAAGAGAAAGCCTTGGGCTGAAGCGTTAACAGTGTGGAAGCTGAAGCTTGAGGCTATTCTCCTTTATGGGGCTGAACTTTGGGGAGCTGATGAGAAAGCAGCAGCTATTGTAGAAAAAGCCTAATATTCGAACCGCAGCCAAGATACGATCGAGCCAATATTGACTAAAGATTAGAGGATACTCCCCAAGGAGGCTCCCCAAATAGGTTCTCCTCGAGGCTGTGGGAACTCGGTGGGTCATATTTCCTTGGTTATTAAGGATAAAGGAAGATCTTAACTATTCAGGACCGGGAGACAGATGGACCTGCAAGGACTGGTTACCTCTACCAAATGTTAAGCAAATTATAGCTCAGAGATTCCTTGATATATCCAGACAACAGGATATGGCGGCAGTGGGGGTGCTGAAATGCTCCACACTTTAAAACATATTAAATCTGATTGGGGACAGGCCCCCTACTTAGTTCTAATAAATTACTCTAAGCATAGGGAGGCTTCGTTTTGAGCACCTGGACACTGCAGTGCAGGAAGGCTGATGGATAAAGATACCATATACCCAGAGATGCCCCCTTATGAAGGTGGAAGATACCGTGCATTTTCTTTGGAGATGCCCTACATATAAGGATCTGAGGAAAAGGTACCTAGCCCCTATAAGTGAACTGGTTGGGAATGTGGATGATTTACAGAGGACTATTTTTGGGTCCTCTGGAATATGTCTCTTAGGGTGTTGAGTGCTTTAGCCTCTTATCTTTATGCTGCTCAAAAACTCTGGAAGAGTGCAAGATAAACTGAGAATACCAGGAAGGGGTGTATTCAAAATATTTTGAAACTTTCCTTGCGAGCTTGATGGATATTGGGGAGTTTATATTGTCATGAAAATTTTCCTGTGAATATGTAATTATTTGGAGTGTTATGATTCCCCCCTTGTTAAGGGGTTATTTTGTTATTTTGAATATTTTATTGTTACAGGCATGTTCCTTTTTGTATTTTAATTATTTGACCAATGGCTGTAAATAAAATAACTAACTAACTAACCAAAGTTTACCATGGTTGAGTTGAGCTAGGGAAGAATACAGTGTTAGAAAGGGTAATGTATATTTTTGTAGGCCTATAATAAATGTCTGCAGATTAGGGAACCATCAAGGTGCTTGCAGTTCATAAATACCAGCCTGGAATGTTTAAAACAAGTTTTCTTCTATCATAGAGAAGAAAAAAACTCCTCAGACTTAAGTGCTGACATCAGTTCAGTGGCAAAAAGTAAATTAAGCTGTTTGGAAAATCTATTTTTCACTTTATTTGGGAAAGAATTTGCTGCATATTGAAGTGACAGATACTGCTGGCAAGAGCCAAAGAAAGTTCAAATTTCCATGTACGCAGTTCTTCCAAATGTTTGCAAACCACAATACCTTGTATTTGATGAAGATGCAAATTGTGCTAAGTTATTACTGGCCTCTGTTGTGATTTTTAGAATATAAACAAACATTCAGTAAGGAGTTTTTCAGACCTCTCTGTATTTAGTTACTGTACTATGTAATCTGAACAAAATTAAGAATAAGAGGAAGCTTTATGTTTATCTTTGTCAACCACTTACAATACTAAATCCTAATAAATTTTGCTTAAAATAAAAAATAGTTTTAAAAATATTTGCTTAGGACTCTTTATAATACGGTTCTATGTATGAATTATACTAAAAACATGTTAGTTTTTTTCAGGGCATGAAGATAAAAGGCAGAATTCTCCATCCATTGAAGTCATTGGGTGTTAACTAATGTAACGCTGGCCCACCTGGCCCACCTGCCCTGAACCTTGTCCATCTATTCCAGGCCCACTAGATATGGGCCCAGTTCAAACCCGGGTGAGTTTGGCGGCCAGCTGGAAACATGGGCCCGGAACAAGCTGGATCCCACGTTCCAGCCCCGCGAGCCACCAAAATGGGCCAGAGCAGGCCAAACTAGGTGGGGGCATCTGTTTTTGCACCCACCCAGTCCCAAGCATGGGGGCAGGTTTGCCATGGCAGCCAGCTATGGCTGCCTGTTATTGGCAGCCATGGCTGTAAATCATGGCGGGGGGCAGTGTGCCGACCCGCAGCATGCGGGTGGAGCCAACTGGCTACATGTTGCTCCCTGTCCCCTCTCCCTGTTGGGTGAGACCAGGGGAATGCTAGTGTCCATCCCCCGACCTAACCGGGCCAGGAGTAGTCCTCCCTTACCCCAGGCAGGATGACAGCTGCCTGTCATGTTAGTTAACACCCAGTAACTCAGCTTCCTTTGACCTTAATGGATGGAGGATTACACCCTCCATCCATTAAGGATTGTGTTTTACTTTTAAAAAGGCACAGGTTCTTAGTCTTACATACAAGAAGCAGGGAGAGATTGTACAGCAATCTTTTGAAATTTGGGGATTATAACTTTATTCAAATTTAAACAAAATTCCATAATAAAAAACCCTCCAGTTTACAAGAAGAGTTAAGGTTCTTGCAAATTGAATCATGCACTAAAAAGCATGGGAATTGCAAGGTAAGGCTCTCGCCTTAACTTCCATGCCATGTTAGCTTAGCAGTAAAGACATTGTACAGTCTCATATATTGTGCTCACTTACAATTTAGGCTTCATGCACCCACACTTTACCTTCATCTTTCAGTCCCAATCCTCTTCCTCTTTGTAGGTTGAGGGCAACACTGAAGCTGGGGACAGGAGGGTGTGAGCTGGCCCCTCACCCCCTCCTTGTAAATGACCAAAAACGTCTTAGAATAAAGTGAGCATTGTGTAATGCATGGCCACTCCACACTAAAATCTGAGCCAAACTATTCTGTGGTGTAAATCCTTTGATACATTTTCCACGTTTCTGTTTTATTTCTCCATCTCTTATTTCGTCTTGTTTCATTTTATTTTTCTGCTACTGTGTCGTACTGATTGCTGCACCTTCAGATCAAAATGGACAACTAACTGCCTAATTATTCTAGTCACACCAACTCATAAGAGTTAGTGTGATTGGCAAGCCAATGTGGTGTAGTGTAGTGGATAAGGTACTGGACTTGTACCTGAGAAGCCAGGGTTCAAATCCTGCCTCTAGCCATAAACTTACTGGATGGCCTTGGGCAAGTCTCAGCCTTAGTTACCCATCTGTATAATGGGAATGTGCGTGTGTCTGTCTTTCACTGTGTTCACCTCATCCTTGTTCATTTTAGATCAGAAGCCCCACTGGGAAGGGACCTGTCTCTAAAAATATGTGACTGTAAAGTGCTGCGTATGCCTGTAGTCATAATAAAATCTTTATTCAGTGTTTTACAGCAATCTTTGGCAGAAACTGTTTTTAAACTAAGGAGAACTCCACCTTTTGGCTCTTGGCATCAGCTGTCTTGGTTTCAGAGCTGCATGCCAAAAATCTTTTCTTCCCCCCCACTCCTTCCAAAGTGAGCATTTTTGTAAATGATGAAAAAACCTATTTTTATCAGCTCCTCATATATTTATGCCTGATTCCTCCTTCCATATCTTTTCACATTTATTTTGCTCCCCTTCATCACATCTTTTAGCTGATCCATCAGACAAAGACCATTGAGTCAAATAAACTCTGCTGCTGTAAACTACTTTTCTAAAGGAAACACACTGTAGGGGATGCTGACAAGGAGGAAAGGTTGCAGGTTTTAGCTGGACAAAGCAGCAGCTGAACGTTAACAAGGGGAAAGACAAAGTTAAAAACAGAATAAGTTACTGTCTCTGCATTACCTCTAGCCATACACCTATTTGCACATGTTTTTTGCTGTATCCTGGCTGCAGAAGGTGAGTGCTTTACTCTTCTGGAGGACTCCCGAGTCCTCTCAATCACAGTCCTATGCAAGGTGTCTCACTCAGCTCTCTATGATCTCTCTAGCTCATGGCTTGTACAGGAGTCTCCCACTCTACTCCAGTCCACAGAGCTTTTTCCCTTGTGCAACACTGACCATTCTGCTTTCTATAAGGCCCTCCCCCTGTACAGAACTCCCCCTGGCTAGTTCACTGCATTTACAGGGCTCCCTGACTCTGCTGTACCCATGTACAGGACTTTCCACCTAGCATAATGCTGCCCATCCTGCAGCATTCCTCCTGTACAGTCACCAATGAAATACCTTGGCCTAGAAAAACTCTTTGGAAAAATGGTGGGGTGGGAAGGTGTAGTATAGGGGTGGGAAGGTGTAGTAATGAAAGGTTTGTTCTCAAATATACCTTCAGCTAGTGCCGACAAAATTATGGCCTTTGTTTTCTCTACATTAGTCAGTACAAATTACCCATATTGTTTGCATTGACTTTGCAAATTTAAGCATGCCAGAACGTTTTTATGTTTTCAGAGGCTGAGGAACTGCAAGGAGGGAGCCATTCATGTGTGGGTGTCAACACACCCCCTAATTATGAACTAAAACTATCATACTCTGGACTGAAATAATTAAAGAACAGTTAACAGTGTATTCACAGTGTTATCTATAAATCACAAGTTAATTTAAGACACTACAAAGATACATACATATTGGGATTTATAATAGTGCTAGTCCTTGTGTATAATGAAACCAAGAAGTTTGCTTTCTAACAAGAGCTAGTGGTAACAAAAAAAGCGTATTTGAAAAGTAGTCCCTGGGATTAGTCAAGTCATGCAACCAGCCAAATTTGAAGCAGTGAGATCACAGAACCAAAATAATAGCACCAAAATGGCTTCTATGCTTTAAGAGCACAGTCATAACTCGCTTCCACCGCATAATTTCTTGTCCTTTTGATGGCATTTGTGGTGCAGAATTCATACAAATTTATTAGACTTTCTCCATAGTTTATATACCTACAACCAGAATAAGAATGCTTTAAAGAATTTGTACGTAAAAATAAGCCTTCCAGCGTATGATAAAGATAGTAGTGAGTAACCCGTAACCTGTGCATTCACTTTAATATTAATAATATAGAGTGCAATCCAGCTCCATACAAGTTAATGGAAGTTTAGTAGGGCTGAAACTCACCTAGCTGATGTCATCAGTTCTCGGTGTGTGGGGGAGTGCCCCCCATTTCGCTTCTAGATGAAATGAGAAACACCACCTTCTCACCGAGAACCGGCGAGACTTCAAGGGGTGTGGGGCAGCATGCGCAGAGCAATTCTCCAGCCCTGGGTGCCCTTTTCAAAGATGGCGCCGGCAGGATCAAGCAGTTATTCTGCACATGCTCAGCTCTGCAGGCGCCATCTTTGAGAAGCCCAGCAGTCCGGTGAGGAGTATTGAGACCTCACACACACACACACACACACACACACACACGCACACACACACACACAGTGGTGTGTAGCAGGAGGTCCCCCCGGACTCCGGAGGGAGGTAAGTAAATCTTTAATCCTTTCTTGCCTCCTCCCTCCCCCGCAGGTGCTCAGGGGGCTTGCCTTGCTCCCTGCTTACCTCCAGGGGCCCCCCACCCATTCCCCCTGCAATAATTCGGAAGAAGGGGAAGAGCTGTCTTTAATCTCGTGAATTATCACGAGATTCTTAAAGGGGGCTCGTTTCAACCCTAGAGTTTAGCCATGGACTTCAGTGGGATCTGGATCACGCTGATTGACTGAAGCTGAATCCCGACAAGACGGAGGTGATGTTGGTGGGTTTCTTTCGCCAATTACATCTGGTACGTTGGCTTCAACCGTATGTTTCAGACTCTGACCTGGCCACCATCATCCATGCTTTCATCACCTCTAGACTGGACTATGGTAATGCACCCTATGTGGGGCTACCCATGTTGACAGCTCGGAAGCTGCGACTGGTGCAGAATGTGATGGCCCGTCTTTTGGTAGGACTGAGACGCCGGGAGCACATTATACCAGTGCTCCATTCTCTGCACTGGCTGCCGATAGTCTTCCGAGCCCAATTCAAGGTTAACTTATAAAGCCCTAAATGGTCTGGGCCCTGCCTACCTGCGGGATCGCCTCACCCCCCGGGTGCTGGATGGACCCCTGGGGTCATCCAGGGGTGCCCTGCTCGTGGTGCTCCCAAGTTTCCCAGGGGCCACACAGGGGAGGGCCTTCTCGGTGGTCACACCATGGCTGTGGAATTCCCTTCCAGTGGGGGTTCAGCTAGCCCCGGATCTCCCCTCCTCTCATAAAAGTTGTAAGA
Source organism: Sphenodon punctatus (assembly GCA_003113815.1). Classification (NCBI taxonomy): domain Eukaryota; kingdom Metazoa; phylum Chordata; class Lepidosauria; order Sphenodontia; family Sphenodontidae; genus Sphenodon; species Sphenodon punctatus. The sequence continues at coordinate 2,127,753 of QEPC01003937.1, forward strand.
CTTGGCTGTTGAACATTTGGCAGGGGAGATGCGTGATGGGTGGGGGGGAGGAGGGGGAATAATATGTTTTTATAGCTTTATATTTTATTGTTGATGAAGTTTGTAAGCCACCCCGAGCTGCCTGTGGCAGGAGGGGCGGGATATTAAATTTTTTAAATAAAAACAAAATAACATTTTTTTTTTAAATGTTTAAAAATTCTCAGGGACAATGCAGCATGTCTAACAGTGATGGAGAATTTTCAAAATCAATTAACGTGCTTGCAGTGCTTTCAGTGAAAATTTTTAGACGTTTAAACCACAAATGGAAGTAATGATAGATTCAATAGAGTGCACTGCAAGCAGAATTTTAAAAAAAATAAAAAATCTTCTTGTCAGTTTCTCTAGAATCCAAATAGTTCTATTAAAGAAAACATTCAGGTGTGCTATGCTAGCTTAGTTGAACTGTTTCCCTAAAAAGGGCAGATACATGTGCACTATGTACATAAATAATTAAACTTTTCCAGTTCTATAATTTGTTGATTTATTGCAGTGACAATGACATACAGCATCATGGACAAAAAATGCATACACATGAATTTTGGGTTAATTAAAAGTAGGGCTGCAACCCGAAATTTTAGTTGATTAATCGATTAAGCCTTTTTGCCGATTAATCAGTTAATTAATCAATTAATCGATTAAATTTGCATAAATTCAATGAAAAGTCTTCTATGAAAAGTGATTTGTATTAATGGGATGGGGATTCTATATTTATTGTCTTAGCAGCTCCATACCAGATGTATTTACCTTGCAAATAAAAAGTTGCATGAGCGTTTTTTAATTTACAATTTCATTTATGGGTAATGTACGTACAAAACTATTCCAATTTGAATGTAGATCATGTAAGACACTAATGGGGAACTCTTTTTCTACCGGGGCTACTTTGAAAATTATCACTAACTCTGAGGGACACATAGAAGTTGGGGGCATGGGGTGCGCTCAGGAAATGGAGGGTCCGGATCGTGTGCCTGGATCTGTCCCCATTCTTTTGCGCATGCCCTCTGCTCCCTTACCCTGAGGTCATTCTTTCAGTGCTTGGGGGTTGGAGCTAGATATAGGGACCACATTCAGAAATGGGAAAGGCCCACATAAAAAGTAGCTGTGGGCTGCATTTGGCTCTTAGGCCTGAGATTACACACCCCTGACATAAGGTATCCAGTCCACTCTGTGGCCTATTCTGATGGTATCTAATCATGATCCTTTCCCTGGTCTGTGTCTGAAAGTGTCGGTTGTTTGTTAATTCACCATCACCCACACTGAGGTGATAATGGTATGTTAACAGCACTATATGGGTAATTTCAAAACTATTGTGCCTGTTCTGAAAACATTATTTGGAGTATTTATTTATTTAGATTTTTCACCCTATCCCCAAAGGCTCAGAATGGCTAACAACATCATAGAAAAACATGCAAAATAAACCCCATAAAATGCTTATAAAATCCCCACCACACCCCATTTCAGAATCTACCCTATCATATAAGTGTTAAAAGAAGAAAAGTATCAGAAGAAACAAACTGACAAAAATGTGTCAGTTAAGTTTTGTTTCATTACCTTTCAATATGGTGTTTTGCTGCTTCATGTATAGTTTGTTTACTAATTATTTTTAATTGACAGAATCTGAAGAAGATTCAGGAAATGGACAGGGAACGGGGTGATGAATCCAGCACTGATCTCGATGAGTTGAAGAATGCTGATTGGGTAAGGCTGAAGTTGAACAATAAATTGTCAGGTTTATCAACAATTTAGTGATGAAAATTCAGGACGTTTTTACATGTACACTTATCCCAAGATTAGATCATTAGTCCCAGGATGACTCGTCCATCTAAACGCAGCATTCAGTAATTATAATCCCGGGATCACTGAAACCCCCCAGGAATACAAACCCTCTTTTTCGAGGGTTTGTAATATCCAGTTGTTAGTTAATCCTGGGATTTGGTCTGTCGAAACAACTATCCCGGGATAATCAACCATCCTGGGATTAGTATCACAGAGTGTTATGGCAAGAGCTGATATCCTCTCTCTGCAGTTCTGCCTCTATGGTATCTAGTATCACATGACTGTGGGGAGATCGTATTACCTCCAGTCATCCTTCAGCAATGCATTGCAGAGCGCCAAGTTTAAATACCCACAGAACAAAGGGAGGAGTTTCCATTTTCTTCAGTCCCAGAAATCAGTGCGCTGAACATGGATGAAAAGCACCATGGGATTGATATTTATCCCAGATATTCTCAAACCCGGGATAAGAGCAATGTGCTGTTCGAATGAGCTCCACATTACTCGAATGAACTCCACGTACTAGGGGCGGGAAAACCGGTAAATCCGTTATGCCGGCGTCAGAGACGCTCTAGGCCTTCCGGGGAACTTCCGGGTTTCCCCGGAAGGCCTAGAGCGTCTCTGGTACCGGTATACCGGATTTAATCCGGGAATCCGGTTTTTAAAGAACCGGTAACCGGTAAATCCGGTAGCCGGTAATGGGCCCGGGGTCCCACCTCTACCACGTACTACTTTTAATCCCTGGATAACAGTTCTGGGATAATTTTCTCCTAATCCTGGGATGAAGTGTCCATGTAAAAACGCCCTCAGATGTTTCATTCATAAGATGCTTACTTTGTCATTTTCTGTCTTATGTAGAAACTGAGTATCCATATTTTTGTTTTTATAATATGAAGTTGAATTCTTTTAGAGGAAAGTGAAAAACAAATGAGACCGTTTAAAGCCTTTAGTAATAGAGAAAGCATTTTTAACTTATTTTCTCATTTTTGAAACTGTCAGACTCCATTATGCTTTTATGAGGGGGGGAAACTGAAATGGAAGAAGCTGAAAATTTAGACAGGCTGGCATTACCTTATAAAGCCTGCCATACAGTAAGCAAAAAAAGTATTTATTTATTTATTTAGATTTATATTCTGCCCTATCCCCCTGAGGCTCAGGGTGGCTCACAATCCATAAATAAAAATACATGTACAAATAAAAAAAATACATAATTAAAAACCCATAAAAACTAAAAACACCCCCTCTCCATCCCCCCAGATCTACCCTTGCCCATTAAATGCATGGCCAGATACAAAGGTCATACACTGCGTCTAGAAGACATTCAAACTAGGGCTTAGGCGAACCTCCAAAGGAAAGGGGAAAGGGCTCTGCAAGCCCGAGTCATATGAAACTGGGCCAATGATGGAACCTGCAAGAGGGCATTTTCAGCTTATCTTAAGGGCTTCAAAGGGACATAAGGAGAGAGGCGGTCCTTCAGATGTGAAAAAAATAACCAGGAGCATCAAGAACAAGTCAAAACCACTGGTGCAGTGAATTGGGCACTACGATTATGCCCTCTGTGTCATCTGGAGGCGGTAGATAGTCCTTGGAGCATATATTTTTCCAGTGCCCTGCTCTAGCTGGCCCCAGATGTAAATATCTGGGGAGGATTTTTTCAAGACATGGCTCTGCAATAATGGATATACAGAGCTTACTTAGCCCTAACGATTCAGAACAATCTAGGAGCTAGTTATGGTCTGGCAATCCAAGGCATTCGCCACCCTTTTTTGGCTCCCCACTGAAAGTTTATATTTAATTGAGTTTGAATGTACACTTGGTGTGTTATGAGGCCCTTACAATACTGGGATTCTGAGGGCGTCAGCCCACATTGGCTGGGCATAGATTTGTGACGGAGGAGTGGGGTGACATGGGCATAGCTCATTATTGTTTTAGTTAAACCTGGTCTAGTTATGGGGTTGTAGATATATTGTTGATTTACATACTTTCTCGCTAGTTAGTCGGGTGGAATTTTTATTTTATCTGTTGCTTGTGACTATGACCTTGCTGGGCTTATACAACAAGGTATGTATGTAAAGTTATGCAAATTTATGTAATTTCATGCAAATTTGTTAAAGGCTTTGGCCAAACAATAAACAATTTTAAAAATTGCAGTGAATAGGTGCTATACTGAGCTCCTTTGGAGAGGAGTGCCTCGTTTGTTTTCTTAGACGCCCTTTTTATCAACAGTTGGTAAAAGTAACATTTGACTTCCTCAAAAGGAACATGTCCACAGACTTCCCCAGCTGGATCAAAGATTTCCACAATGTATAGACATTAAGAGATGACAATTCTATAAGCAACAAAATGAAATTGAGTAGGCAGGATTCTCATGGTGTGGAAACTTAAATTCTCCTAAAATTATGACTATTGCATACCTGAAAAATTCTGCTCACTAACTTAGGGCATAAAGAAAATAAAGATAAACTTTCTTTTTATTTCTTAATTTATTATATACCAGATAAACTCATGTTGTTCTAGGAGGCACTTTAAGTATCACTGAGCCATTTACCCACTTAACACTGATGCCCCTTCCTCACTGTGGATGTTGTGACATGTTACACTACACACATGCAAGTCCCTTTTTTCATAATGAGTGCTTACCACAAATAATTTTTCGCTATGCATCTGCTATGCACTACCTACACATGGGGGTTATGAAAATTTTTTCAGGCCAAGTGTGCGTAGCAGGTTCTTGCATGTAGCTGTTTGTGATGTGTATTTCAGAACTGCTTATCAGATAATAATGAAACAATCAGGGCTGTGATTGATATATTTATAATAGAATGTGCATCTGCTTATGTGTGTGCGCGCACACACACCCTCTCTTTTTATATGAAAGTACAAACATACACCAGACAATTTTTTTCAAATATGCAAATTCCTTATGAAGCTTTGCAAATGCACTTAATTTGCCTACTGCATTCTGGCTATTCCAGTTCTGACATCTCTCGAGTTCAGCATGCTGTTTTTTTATATCCACCCGATAGGAACGTTGATTGACGTTATAGATCTCTTCTCTTTTTCTAGTCTTGAAGATGAGTTTTGAACCCAGGTCTTTAAATTCACTGCATTGTGTACCTACTTTAGTGTTTTCCAACATAAGATGAAAGCGATGTTACTTAGTTTAAATTTAAAAAATAATTGGTTGTTTTTTACTGATTTTCTTTAAAATATGTTGACAGATCCTTTAGGTTAATTGTCATGGTAGCCCAGTGATAATTAGTAAAGATTTTGAAAATTTGTCTCTCCTTGGTTTTTCAGGCCCGGTTTTGGGTACAGGTGATGCGAGATTTACGGAATGGTGTTAAACTTAAGAAAGTTCAAGAGCGTCAGTACAACCCACTCCCAATAGAGTATCAGCTCACCCCCTACGAGATGTTGATGGATGATATTCGATCCAGGCGCTATACCTTAAGGAAGGTTATGGTAAGTTACAGGAGGACAATTTAAGATAAAACTAAAAGGTCACTTTTGCATTCAGGCTTATGACCCCAATGTATGGATTGTTATTGTTAGCTATACTGTATGCTAAATTTAGAATATGGCTTTAATAAAAATGCTCTGTATCTTAGTTTCAGATGACAAGAAATACAAAATTGCAAGTGACGGCTAACCTACGTTTTAGTATATTGAAATAAATTGATTTTATGCTGGCTGGGTAATAGCACTAAAAATTCAGTTTTCCAGCCCCGATTTGCTTCACAAACCAGGTTGTGTTTATTTTGCCAAAGGCGGGGGGGGGGGGGGCGTTCATCCCTGTGGAGTCCATTACTGCTAATTCATTAAATAATGTTGTAACGAAAAGTGTTACATCAGAGGCCATTTTTACACAGACGCCCCCCACCCCCCTGCTGGGTGTGTGGGACGGTGTTTGAAGCGTGGGGGCGCCCATATAAATGGCACGGCGATGGGTGGGGAGACAGGTGTGTGATGGGTGTTCATCCGTGTGAACAGCGTGGGTGGGGGTGCTTGCGCACTCCCAACACACACCCATCTCCACCCATCACTCACCCACAGAGCCATCCAGAAAAACAGAGGAGGCTCTGTGGGTGGAGATGGGTGTGCACCCATGGGAACAGGCGCACGCCCACCGCACCAGCACACCAATCTACCATTGCCCATGTAAAAAGGGCCAGAGTTGTTTGACAAATTAAGGTGTGATATGCTTAAGGAGGTAAAAAAAAAAGAAAAGACAAAAGCCGTAAGTATCTGCAGCTCGTGAGATGCGATTTGTTCAGTATTCTTCAGATTTGAAGAAATCTCTTAAGTTTGAGTTATTTTTGAATATGGGGTTCGGCTATTCTCTTTCAGATTTTTTCATGCTGACTTCCATTTCACCCCCTGGTTAGCTCTCTCTTCCAGAGATGTTGCTTCATTACATGGCAGAAGGTTGGACACTGGCCTGATTTTACGGGTTTGGTTCTTTTTGTTTTGGCTTAGATTTTTCCAGATTTAATTACAGGTTTGGTTTGTTCATCTTCGTACTTAAAAATGGCAAAACCCTTTAAACCAAAAAAATCATTTCCTTCCAACCACATCCCCTGGAGCTGTATTTTTTCCCCCTTCCCCACCCTCCCGGGCCCTGAGATGTACTGGAGAAGTTGACTGAAGTGCCGCCAGACTGCTGCTGTGGGGGGCCTGCCAGTAGGTCAGTAGCTCGCTGCTGCACAGTGTACATGTGCAAAATGGCCACTGTCCTTAATGAAAACGGCGGTGGCCAAAATGATGTCACTGCCATTTTGGTAGAGGGCAGCTAGGGTCATTTTGCACATGCGCACTGCAGAGCAGGGAGCTCGGCAGCAAACCATGGTAAAGGGGCCTGCCGTCAGGCCCCCACAGCAGTAGAAGTCTGGCAGAGCTTTGATCAAGCTCTCAAATGCCAGTAAGTACATCCCAGGGCCCCGGAGGGTGGAGACGGGGTGGGGATGGGGGCTGACGTAAGGTAGCAGGGGGCGGTGGCATGGGAGTTTGGTTTCGCTTACCATTGGGAAGAGATTTCCCATTGACTTCAGTGGGAAAAATACAAAACTGGAACAATCTATAAATGACAGAACTATTTACAGGTGGTTCGGTTTAAACCAAAAATGCCTTTTTTCGGGCAGGTTTGGTTTAAACCTAAAGCCTCATCCCTAGGCACAGCATCTCCTGCTTAACTATGGATTTTGGCTTTATGTTGGATATTTGCAAGTATCTGTTCTTAACTTGCTTATCTCCTCGGGGAGAAACAATAAACATTGCACCTATTTTTTTGTCATGTGGGCATAAACATAATTTAGGATTAAAATCTGCTGTAGGTACAAAATCTATGGTGCTTTCTGTGACATTACCACTGACTTCATCTGGCTACAGCCTGCTGCTGTGCTGGTGATAACATCATGTTGGAAAAATAATTAGTGGGTGAAAACAAACATGACGCTAACCACCCTTTAACCACCCTTGGTGGTCATTTATGCATGTTTTAGGGCTGCATAGGGCACCATTACAGCCCTGCAACATGAAAGAGCGGAGAGCGCGTGCAGGAGTGCGTAGGGCGATTAGGTCCGAGAGGTAAGGGGGAGTTTGGTCGTGGAGCGATTTGAACATGAAAACCAGGAGTTTGAACAGGATACGTTCAGGAAGGGGGAGCCAGTGAAGGGAGAGGACATGGACAGAGCATGGACAGAGTCTTGGCAGTGGGAACAGAAAGGAAGGGTATAAGACAGAGGTGGCGTTGCCATCTACATTTGTAGATGAGATCTAGATTTGTAGGCTGTCATCTATACCTACAAATCCTATAAATCATATTTGCAGAAGGCGGAAAATTTAAAGCAAATGCAGAAAATGCTTATGGTTAGATATTCATTTTGTTGTGCTGTAATAACAGGCCGTAGTTTGTTTGCTAGTGCTGCTATTTTGTATACACTGTACAGAATTAATTTATTTTTTTTTAAAGTATTAGAGGTTTTTCCTTTTTTATTCCCCCCCCCCCTTCTACAAAAGGCATTCTGGATGATCTTGACAATGATTTAAGATACTTTGTTTGAACATTAATATGTGATGGGTTACAATCTAGTATCGTCGTGCATGCAGGGGTTCCCCAAAACGAGGAGGCAGCCACTGCACTACATGACTGCACACTGCACACAGCCACTGCACTACATCCAAGGCTTATGGGCCAAGGGAACCGTGGAGATGGTGATAAGTCTACAGTATGGGGTTTTTACTACTCCTACTTCCTGATGCCCAAGAAGCCGGAGGGCTACTGTCCCATTCTGGATCTGAGGGCCTTCACAGTAAATAGGCCGAAAGTTATATTTTCATAGGTTTACTTGGTCACAGATTGTCCCATCCCTTTGAAGGGGAGTTTTCTTCATAACTCTATTCACCCTGCCAATTACCAGCTCCTCCGTTTCACGCTGGATGGAATCCATTATCAGGTTATGGAGAGTCCTGCTTCTGATAGCCATAGATTGGCCAAGGCAGTACTGGTACCCCAGGATTGGGCAACTTCTGCATGCATCTCAGTGGCTGCTGCTGGAGGTACCAGATCTGCTGACCCAGCATGATGGGGCAAGATGGGCCCAGGCTGCATCACTGGCAGCCCTCAGGCATGTGTCGCTAGAAGAGTCCTGTCAAGCAACTGCATGGAGTTCTCCATCTACCTTTGTTAAGTTCTGTGCTGTAGATCTGGCTTCCCAAGCTGAGGCCAGGTTTGGCCTGGCTGTATCGTTTAATTGTTTTCGTATGTTTAGGGCTATGGATTTTGACTGCAACGTGCCTGCATTCCATTGCTTTCTAGTCTACCTATAATGGGACTTGGTGAGAGGGTAACGAAGAAGAAAGGTTTCTTCCCTGTAACGATTCTTCTTCAAGTTGTATCCTCTCACCAAGTCAGGCAGTGGCTATTCATGAACTGGAGGGGCTGGTCAGTGAGGGCTATTTATACACCCATGGGAAGCGATGCCAGAGAGAGGGTGTAGCCACACAGGCTGCGGAGGGCCCAATCCCCATGCAGCTCTGTGGCAGGCAAGCGTGGGGAACTGGGCAGACGGTTGCCCCCTCTCCCCCCGGCGGGGCAGCTAGGTGCTGTTGAAGTTCCTGCCATGGTTGAAACAGGCTGCAGTGCCGGCCATACGAGCAGGTGCCTGGCCCTGCCTTGCCTTCCTCCCCCGGCCCAAGCTAGATCCTGCCCACAGCTGTGATGTGGCCACATGCAAGGGGTGGCAGCTCCCACTGCTCAAAGCCTGCTGCAGAACTCACCACGCAGCAGGGCAGATGATAAGTTGTCCCACCATTTGGGGTAAGGCTGCTACACAGTGCATCCTCAGACCTTTCCCAAGGATGAATCACATAGCAGCCTGCTGCTTGCCCCGCCCCATAGCAGGGGGGAACATCTGGGGGCCGTCAGCCACACAGTGCACTGCATCATGTGGTCCAGCTGCCCAGAGTGGGTTAAGGCTACTCAAGGCATGGTAGCCTGCCCACGGAGTCTCGTGTGGCTGCACCAGGGAGAGAGAGAGAGAAAGTGCTTGCCATACACCAGCTTAGGTGGTAGATGGCACCAAATAACTATAGCTGGACTAGGTGAGAGGATACAACTCAAAGAATCGTTAGAGGTAAGAAACTTATGTTTTTGGAGGGTCTTTTTGAATGTAACCTCATGAAAAGTGAACTATAGTAATCTGGTCTGTAGATAACTATAGTTCACTCTAGCAAGGCCAGCATCAGAATGAGTATTTCTTCCGGGACTGAATTTTGATCTTCTCCAAGACGAACATGAATGGAGTCACTTTAAAGTAGTTTAATCTGTTCCTGCCAGGACCTTCCAATATGTGGACATAATAAATGCTATTGAAGGCAGCTGGTAAATTTTAAAAAATGAATAATTGATATTTTTTATTCTCAGAAGATCATCTGTCAGAAAGGCTAGCACAATCTGTGCACTTTTCCCTAGGTCTGAAGCAAAACTGTGAAGGCAGTTAAGGACAACTTGGGAATCTAAATAACTAATGTGAAAGTTGGTTTATCACAGCCTTCATAATGACATTCTCTAAAAGAAGAATATTTGATAAAAGGCAGTACTTTTCATCACTGTCAGAATCAAGGGTTTGGGAGGTGGTTGTTTGTTTGTTTTTAAATATTATTTTTTATTAAGCATAGGCCTAACAATTTTTCATCCAAGGCATATGCAAGTGTCTTGCTTTCCCAAGGAAAGGTATTTTGACAGTCTTCACCAGTAATGAACTCTGTGTTCTTCCAAAGGCACAGATGAAGCTCTGATGTCTGATTTCATCATAAACGCTATGTATTCTCAATTAACGTTAGTGATTGCACTTCTGTATCTGTTTGTAAAAGAAAAATGCTCTTATTTGTGGCATCTCTGGTCTATGTACTACTGACCTATTATTGTTTGCTTCTACAGTACTCAGTTTTAGGATATGTGTCAATACACTACAGGTTCCTTGAAATGCTATATATCCTGATCTCTTTATGCAGCACAACTGTGTAAGCAAAGCATAAAAATATACTTTTTATCTTGCTCTTTTCAGGTCAATGGTGATATTCCTCCCCGATTAAAAAAGAGTGCTCATGAAATAATCCTGGACTTCATCCGATCACGACCTCCATTAAATCCAGTATGTAACACAATATGTTCCTTCCCAAGGAAAACACATTTTTCTTCAGTGTGTGTGTTCCTCTTACAAAATGGTAGTGATGGGGGAAAAGCATGGGGAAGGAAAACTGAGGGAACCATGGCGGGAAGGGGACATGAAGGGAGAGAATGTTAGAAGAAGAGAAGGAGTCATGGTGAAGTAGAGTTGGAATATAGGGAGACGAGGAGAGGGAGCCAAATCATATGAGAGGCAGGGGAGCCACAGGGATGGAGAGGAGCAGAGGAACCAGTAACCCAAGGACAAATCTGGGTTAATGGAGTCTCATTCTCTTCTCTCTTTACAGGGTGAGGCAGAGGAACATTCTTCATAGTCTCCACACCTTGCATGGTTTGGTTGCTATGCACAGTGTATGGGGACCGGGAACAGACCAGGACAGGAGGATCTGGCTAAGGACCCACCCATGGAACTTCAGCTCCAGGGGCCAAATGTGACCCATGGCTAGGTTTTATTGGGCTCCTTTCCAGTCCCTGGATCCAGTTCCTACCTCCAACTGAGCTCAGGATAAGGGAAAAGAAAAGGGGGAGCTCAGGGTAAGGGAAAGGGAAAAGAGAAGGGGGCATACATAGGAGACAGATCCAGGTACAGATCCATGATCTGGATCCTCCCCTTCCTGAGCACCGCACCCCCAACTTCTCTGCAGCCCTCAGAGCTTATACTAATTTTCAAAGTGACCCTCTAAGGAAAAAGGTTCCCTACCCCTGCTCTAGCAGCTGCGTTTGGGAGAAATGGGACTGGGTTCAGATGCCTGTGCCCAGTTATGCACAAGCTGATCCCCTCCTTCTCCAGATCCTCTCTGCATAGCGTGGAGCAGCTATGCAGCACTGACCAAGAGGGAACAAGGCTTTTCATCCATTGCTGGTTTTCTGCCACCCCAGACAATGTCCAGTTTGTCCAATAGGCAGGCTGGCCCTGTGTATGAAACACAAGCCAGTTTAACTGTTACCCAAACAAAAAAACACAGGTATAGCAACTATTTCACAAATGGAATAAAAGCCAGTTATTCAAAACAATGTTCTTTAAGGTAAAATTATAAATTCATCTCTCTCTGTTTCCAAAAAATATCAATTTGTTTTTAACATAGGCCAATTTCACACGAGATGTTTCCCCCCCCCCCCGCCCAAGCCCACATGTGGGAATGGGTGGGGGGCACCCACGTGATGCCATGGCAGGTGGGTGGGGGTGCGTGCGCACACCTGCACTCTACCCACCTCCATTCATTGCCCACACACAGAGCATCAGCCAAAATGGCAATGGTTCCATATGTGGAGGTGGGTGTGCGGCTGGAGATGGGTGTGCGTCTGTGTAATGGCTGCCCAGGGGCCGCACACCCATCCTCCCCCCCGGCCTCCCCACCCCCCGGCACTGTGGCCCATTTGAAAAGGGCCATAGATTATGTTAAATGTTCATTGTGAAATTCTGGCACCCTAACAGTTATCGCGAACACCTATCATTATGAAACTGTGTAGTCTTTATTGCTTGTAAAATTGTCTGCCTGATATCCTGTTTAAAGCTGTTTATGAGGAACATACTTAGCCATGTATTGGGTCAAGTAAAATCATATTGCTAGAATATGTTGTTAAAAAGAATCCTGGTAAAACTACGTTCAGGTACTTTTTTTCCATAAAAAGATTTCCATAAAAAGAAAACTTTTTTTTCTTTTATATTGTTCTCCAGGCTTCTGCAAGAAAGCTGAAACCAACCCCACCACGCCCACGCAGCCTTCATGAAAGGATCCTGGAAGAAATCAAATCAGAAAGAAAGCTGCGTCCTGTCTCACCAGATGAGATCAGGCGCAACAGGCTAGGTGAGTGTTCCACTTGTGATAACACTAGTCTGAGCAGCAGTAGGAACATACAACTGTTCCACAGAAATGACAATATTGGCAATGTCTGCACTTCAGCATAAAATAGAATTTAAATTAGAATAAAAGCACTCTTATCCATTCCTGAATAATGCCTGCATAGTGTGCTGGCTGGGGCTGTGTCCCCTTTCTTCTAGTTTGATGAAGGTCTCCGTATCCTGAAACAATGATTTCCTTGTCTTAAAAGGAATAAGATACTATGATTCAACCGGATGATTTTAGGTTTCTGATGTCACTATTAGGAGAATTTAACTGCTATAACATTGATGGTTGAACAGAAGGAGTTATTATATTATTGGTTCATTGAGAAGAACAGAAACTTGTTTCCCACCACACAATACAATGGTGCTTACAGACCTATTTCTTGAAGCTCATTTAATTCTTCTTGCATCTGCTTTCAGTTTCATTAATATAATGTCTTGGCTCTTTATTGATTATCTGCTTTTATTTCTGTTTTGTTGAACTTTTAAGCTGAGTACTTTAGTAATTTCTAGGTACTTTTTTTGCTTCCCCATATGCTACTTCATGGAACTTGATTAACAATTCATATAAATGTTCCGTCAACAAGTCGTTCGTATTTACGTTTCAGAGCACTGTGTTTCTGCAGCATACATGAAATTGTCAGTTGCCTTGTGGCTTAAAGCTATTGAACTAAAGCCAAACCTGATGTTGCACACATTCTAAGCTGTCACTTCGATTTCTTTCTTTAAGAATGTTTAACTGTCACAGAAAGGCTCCGCTAGCTGAATTTGTGCAGAACAAAAGTGATATCTTGTGACCAAGGAGGCAAGAAAACAACCCAAACACCAATTCCTGTTAGTTTACTGGAGAGATATTACTCATTTAAAAGCAGTGGTCCGAACCAAGCAGGTGGAAGTTACCTACTGTTTCTAGAGAAAATATGTTTGCATCCTTATTCCGGTCTTTATTGGCTTAATAGGTTTTGTGTTTGGTTTTGGTGTGGGGTAGTATGTATACAGCTCGGTGCTTTTGAGCATGGTCTTTGTAGCCCAGCTGGGTCCTTTTTGTGGCCTTGATTTATGGTTGCCCTGCTACTCAGTCTCTTTACTTTTTCAGTTATTTTTACCATCTGAAACACTTTTGAAAATAGAAAAAATACTGAGGTTATTCCTCTTCATTGCTGTAATGGAACTGATGTGGTTTTATCTTTTATACATGGTATGTTGTCCTTTTGGAAGCTCCTGTCCTTGCAAGCCAGATGAATCTGTTCTAAGACACTTATTCTGATTGCTATAGATCTGTACAAATGTTATTAAAAGATGCTTAAAGCTTTCAAAAGAAGCTCCACGTTTCAGACTCTTGTGACACCTAGAATGTTGGTGGTTGGCTTAAATTATTATTATTATTATTATTATTATTTATTATTAGCAAACATTTATATAGCACAAGCAATGTACCTGGCACTTTACAAAGTAATTGAGTAGACACGGTCCCTGCCCTAGGACTTACAATCTGAGAGACCGGGGGGCGGGGGGAGATTAAGGAAGGGGAACAGAGGGAGAGACAAGGAGTATAACATTCAGAGTAAACCAGGAAAAGTTCAAATAACTGCTGTCTTGAGCCCCTAAAATCTCTTTTTTTTTGCCTTGTAATAGTGGGGGGTGGTTAGACTTTGGATATGCTGCAGTCCTTTTTTTTGGCCGCGTTTAATATTCCACCACTTAATTTTGACTCCAAAAGTGGGGTGGTGGGGAGGTATTACAGCATACTGGATATGCATACTGCACATGAGTTATTAAACAAACCTAAAACATGCACAGAAATGTTCTGTAGTAAAGCAGCGTTGTAATTGTTTGTCATTTTGCATGAAGAAATCAGAATTATGACTTTCTTCATGTAGAAGGGTTTTGTTTTGTTTTTAAAATCTATTTCACATTGAAACTGACATGAGAGGTTTATTGTCTGTAGTTTTTTTCCAGAGTAATTCATGTGATGATTTTGGCAGAGCTGGAGATGGGAAATAACAGCCTGTAAAGGGGAAAAGATCAACCACATTCACTCAGTAAGAAACAACTGTGACCCTATCTTGCAGGCAGACAAATGTTGCAAGCAATTAAGGGTAGTGAAATGTAAGCTCATATGGGTCAGGGACGGCCTTACCGTGGGGCGGTTCAGTGTGGCCGCCCTGAGCCCTGCTCCTCGGGGCGCGGCCGCATTCGGGACCTCCAACTCCCAGCTACTGTCTGTCTCAGCCAGGGAGTGAGGGAGAGGCAGAGGCCTCATCTCTCCCTCACTCCCTGGCCCCCTCCGCTGCTTGTCTCGGACTTGGCCAGGGAGTGAGAGAGAGGCAGAAGCCCTGCCTTTCCCTCACTCTCTGGCCCCCTCCGCTGCATGTCTCGGCCAGGAAATGAGGGAGAGGTGGGGCCTCTGCCTCTCTCTCACTCTCTGGCCCCCTCCGCTGCCTGTCAGTCTCGGCCAGGTAATGAGGGAGAGGCGGGGCCTCTGCCTCTGTCTCACTCCCTGGCTGAGTCCTAGACAGGCAGTGGAGGGGGTCAGGGAGTGAGGGAGAGGCAGAGGCCCCATCTTGGCCTCCCTGGCNCTCCCTGGCTGAGTCCTAGACAGGCAGTGGAGGGGGTCAGGGAGTGAGGGAGAGGCAGAGGCCCCATCTTGGCCTCCCTGGCAACTTCTGGTGGCAGCGGGCGCGTGCTGCGTCACCTGACCCGACCCAGGGAGCTGGCGAACGGGGCCCACGCCAGCAGCGGTGGATGCGGTAAGTGCCCCTCAAAATGGCTGGGCTTGGGATGGGTGGAGGGGAGTGCCCCCTCCGCCCGTCCCTAAGCCCAGACCCGGGTAGCGCTCCCAGACTGAGCCAGGGAGCACCCCCTGAGTCGGGGAGCGCCCCTAGGCCCGCAGGTGGAGAAAATGAGGCCTCACATTTCTCCCCCACCCTGGGCCCTGCAATCGCTAAGGCTGGCCATGTATATGATTTAGAGATTATGAATCTAAATAGAATACAATACAGAACAAATAAGAGACTGAAACCTTGGGATGATTATGGCTCATACATTTAAATCATCTGGGCCAATAACTTTGTTATTGGAGTGGAAATAATGAGGTCTTTGGGTGACTGAAATAGAGCATGGTTAAACTCTACATATAACTGCAGGAGATACTTTGTTGTCTAAGGAAATCTTATTTGGAGTGTAGTGATTAATGCTGATGACAATATTGTAGGTGACTTATTACAGAGAATTACAGCAGAGCAATGGCTATAGAAGTAAGTAATATAAACAAGCTCACAAGAAGTCTGGATAAAATGTAAGAAAAATAGGGCTTTAGAGAGTTGGGTTTATTATTGGAATGGCCAATCTGAGCTTATTTCAACCTTGGGAGGAACTAGTTCTTCCACCTGCATTTATATTTACATAACTGATTTGCTTTGGAGTAGGATTTGAGTTCAATCAAAATATTGTAATCAAATTATTAAGTAAATGTTGATATGTATGGAATTCTTTATGCAGCTGTTTCTGCCTCTTGTTTTTATAGTCCACTGTTGAAATAATCCTGTTCCAACTTGGCTCTGGATAAGATACCTACTGCGTATTTCGTTCATTACCACAGTAGACAGTCCTTGCCACTAACAAGATTTGTTCCTAAGCAACCTTTTTAAAATGCATATTGGTCTAAAGATGATGTGTGGCTTCATGACCCATTCATACAGACTGGCATAGTTAACAGGCTCACATCAGCTTTCAGGAAATTAAGTACAGAAGTTGTTGTTGTTCATCATCATTATCATCATCATCTTTAATTTTTTTATATATAGTGCCCCCCTGCCATGGCACTCAGAGCACTTTACATACAACAGTTTAGCCCGCCAGGCCTGCTAAATTTAGTTCTTAATGACAAGAGTTCCAATCATTGCGTGTTTGGGGTTCAGGACAAACTGAACTTTCTTGGGTTTTCTGTACCATATTTGATCACCCAGGGGTACCTCAAGGCCAGGGTAGAACTAAAGATCATGTTACTGGATTTGGACTGGCAGAAAGACATACCAAATTTAAGGTTGTCCCCATTTATTGCATTCTATCTCGCTCTATTACCTCCAAAGGGCTCTGCTGCCATATATTTAACTAACCTTTGTGTTAAAAATCAAAGAAACCTGTTTCTCCAAGCTCGAATAAATATTTTCCCCTCATCTCTCCTGCATGGACAATATCGTGCAATTCCTTTTTCAGAGCAGACCTGCTTCTGCAGATCTGGGGATGTAGAAACAGTGGAGCATATTTTACTATACTAATTGTGGAGACCTGTAAGGGCTTAATCTTTGCCTGGAACATCCTCCAAGGATTATTTGCAACTTCTGTTAGAGGACCATGGCCGTTTTAAGACCACAATAGTGACCAAATTCAGCTCAGCCTAATAGCATCAGAACTAAATATGATACCAACTTCTTCACCTCTAAGATTTTACCTCCTTATTATTTTTTGTAAATTTCTGTCCTCCCTGTTCTTGTAAGATTTTTATGATTGTTTTAATATTTTTTTAATTGTTTTAATTGAAATTTGTTAGCCGCCCCGAGCTGCTTGCAGGAGGGGCGGGATATAAATATATTAAATTAAAATAAAATAAATAAAATAATAAGATTGACAAGATCTGCCTGGAAATCGCTTCCAAGTCCTCTTCCCCTACCACTCCCCCCCCTCCTCCCCTGACCTCTCTCCTGTCTTCCTTCCCTCCCGTCTCTCTTGAGGAAATCTCCCCCTTGCTCACCTCCTCCATCCCCTCCTCATGCCCCCTGGACCCCATTCCTTCCCGCCTCCTGACCTCCATTGCTTCCACCATTGCCCCTCCCCTCCTGCATATCATCAACCTCTCCCTCTCTACTGGCTCCTTCCTCTCTGCCTTTAACATGCCAGTCTCCCCCATCCTCAAAATGTCCACTCTGGATCTCTCTGAACCCTCTAATTACTGTCCTGTCTCGCTCCTCCCTTTTGCTTCCAAACTCCTTGAACGGGTTGTCTACTTCCGTTGCCTCGACCTCCTCTCTGCCAACTCCTCCCTTGATCCCCTCCAATCTGGCTTCCGCCCCCTTCACTCCACTGAAACCGCTCAACGATCTTCTTGTGGCTAAATCCAACCGCCTCTACTCCATTCTTGTCCTCCTTGATCTCTCTGCTGCCTTCGACACTGTTGACCACTCGCTCCTGCTTGAATCGCTTCACTCCCTGTGATTCCGGGACTCTGTCCTCAACTGGTTCTCCTCCTACCTTTCTGACTGCTCCTTCAATGTTTCTCTTCCTAACTCCTCCCCCTCCTCCTCCCTGCCCCTCTCAGTCGGGGTTCCCCAAGGCTCTGTCCTTGGCCCTCTCCTCTTCCCTATCTACACCCAATCCCTAGGCAAACTCATTGCTTCCCATGGTTTCCAATACCACCTATACGCTGACGACACTCAACTCTTATTTCTCCACTCCTTCCCTCTCCCTCTGTCCAAGCTCGTCTCACCAACTATCTTTCCAATATTTCCGCCTGGATGTCTAAACCCCAACTTAAACTGAACATGGCTAAAACTGAACTCCTTATCTTCCCTCCCAGTCCTTCCTCTCCCTCTTCTCTGTCAATTGCCATTGAAGGGGTCTCCATTCTCCCTGTCCACCAAGCCCATAGCTTGGGCTTCATCTTCGACTCGCACCTCACCTTCAAACCTTACATTGACTCCGTGGCCAAATCCTACTGCTTCTCCTTCCACAACATTGCCAAGATCCACCCTTTTCTGTCTGTCTCCTCTGCCAAAACTCTCATCCACACCCTAGTCATCTCATGCCTTGACTATTGTAACCTCCTCGCTGGTCTTCCATGCTCTCACCTTGCTTCCATCATCTCTGTTCAACACTCTGCTGCCAGGATCATACACCTACCCCGTCGCTTTGACCATGTGCAGCATCTCCTCTCCTTCCTCCACTGGATTCCCCTTCCTGAGCGTATTCTTCACAAACTCCTCGTCTTCACCTACAAAGCCCTTCATAACCTTCCTCCCCCCTACCTCTCTGCTCTGATCTCCCTCCGAACCCCTGTTTGAGCACTCTGCTCCTCTTCGATTCCCTCCCTCACCCTCTCACGCCTCCCCTGCTCCTCCAACTGCCTTCGTCCCTTCTTCCTTGCTGTCCCGCACACCTGGAACTCCCTCCCTGCCCTCGTCCGCTTTGCCCCCACCCTCCGCACCTTCAAGTCTCTCCTCAAAACCCACCTCTGCCGCTCCGCCCTTCCTAACTCCTGCTAATCACTCCCACCCAGGATTATCCCCTACTTGTTATCTGCAAACTCCCAATTCTCTGTAACCAAGCCAAGAACGTTTACCTGAGTTCTCGCATCCTCATGAATGTTGCATCCCTTGTCTCGCCCTCTCTTCCCCCTGCCCTGTTTCCCCTCCCTCTATCTTTAGATTGTAACCTCTCGGGCAGAGACCATGTCTATTTTATTCTTTGTAAAGCGCTAGGTACATTTCTGGCACTATATATAAATGCTAATAATAATAATAATAATAATAATAATAAATTAATAACTTAATGGAAGATTTATGAACAGAGCTTGTTTTGGGCCATGATTCTTTATTAGGCCCCCTATTTTGTTTGTTTTCTCTGCTATTTTAATTTGAATAACTTTATCTTCTTATTTGGTAATTTCCAAATAATTTTAGGTTTCACCAGATTAATATTATTATATTATATTATATTTATTATTTTTTTAATTATATGTTTGTATGACTTGTTTTGTTCCTATTACTGTTATTGTTCTGTTTGCAAAGGCCATTGGCCATGTAATAAATCATTCATTCATACATACAGCAATTTAACACAACTTTTAATCCTCACAACAACCTTGTGAGGTAGGTTAGGCTGAGAGAATAATGTGAGTGGGCCAAGGTCACCCAGTGAGTTTTTGGCTACGGCAAGACTAGAACCGGGGTCCCCCTTACCTCCTGGTCCAAGTACTTCACGTTTAGCCATTACACAACACTGACTCCCTATTGTTATTGTTGCAGTTGAGACTGTCCTGCTAAATTATTTTTAAGGCTCATGTAATCAAAATACTATAGCCTCATCCTTCAGTTTAGTAGGAATGTCTGCTGGATGATTCTGAAATGTGAACCAGTTTATCAGAGTTGGCAATTTATAGTAGGAACTAGGGGGT
This sequence comes from Sphenodon punctatus, assembly GCA_003113815.1. Lineage (NCBI taxonomy): Eukaryota > Metazoa > Chordata > Lepidosauria > Sphenodontia > Sphenodontidae > Sphenodon > Sphenodon punctatus. The sequence goes on from QEPC01003937.1 coordinate 2,147,268, forward strand.
TTTATGTTAAAACTGAGGTATGTTAAGTAGCTGCCACTGCACTTGCATTCAGTTGATGCTACTGGCTTCTCATTTTCATGAGCAAAAAAATTCATCCACAATTTTTGGTGACCAAAGCATATGTGATAGAGAGAATACCCTCAATTTGCTTCTTGCCCTACGAATGAGGATGAAAGAGTACTTTTAAAAATGGCAGTAAAATTGGATACGTTTTCATGTATGAGGCAAAACATAACAGAGAGCAACTTGCAATATGGAGCAGTTTCAACCATGCGCTCTGATAGGCTTTTGGTTATTTTTTCTTAAGAGAACTAATACTGTAGCTTGATTTGGATGTCTATCTTTATTAAACTAATTATAAATCATGGGAGATTAAGCTTTCAAAAATTTACAGATCTTTTTCTCAGGTCACTGAAATGTGTGTGAAATGTGGCTGTGTAGCTTTATTTTTTCTGTCAGCTATAATATTTCTTTCATAGATGTTATTTTAAGTGAAAATGTTATGTTCTGTTTTTTAAAGATGTTAATCTTTTGGTTTTGGCATCTAGTTTATTATATTGAAAGTGGTATTCAGTTTTCTATTTTAAAATATATTTTTCACTTAATATATTTGCAAGTCCCAGTGATGCTGTTTGCAGTGTTGTTCACACTTAAGTCTTTACTACAGTAAAGAAAAAAGTGTTTCTGGCACATTTCAGATTTGTACATGTCTGTGCTGTGTACTAGAATCTGAAATGTCTCAAACAGAGCCTGATGTTTTGTTACTCTGTGTTTTTCTAACAGCTGAATTGTTTTCTTTCTTTTAGTTCTGAATTCTTTTTGTTCTTTTTGTTTCTTTTTTCAGCGATGCGGCCACTTAGCATGTCTTACAGTTTTGACTTGTCAGGTAAAAAGTGTTGTCACACCTGACGTGGGTATTGTGGTTACTGTGAAATTTGTTCCATCCATTTGTTTGTTTAACCCTCATACAAGTAAGAAATGTTGAAAAGCTTTTTCCAGCCCCTGGTTAGTGAAAGTAGAAGTTCACCTAGATTGCAAAAATTAAGCCCTACTACTGATTTAGCATATATGTGTATGGGCGGGGAACTATAGTATATCCCCTGTAACTGAGTTCTGTGGACAATGGGCACCTGAAGGAACTGTTGAGTATATGATGATGCCTTAAAGTCTGATTTACTAAATAATGCAGAAATTATACTTCATGTTTACAGCTCTGGTTTAAGGTATATTAGTAATCTTCCAGTATTATTTTAAAAATTCAGTAAATACTGTTGTTTTAAAGTTGAAACTCTAGGGAATCATTTTCTTACTTGACTGTCTTCTGCATTATGTTTTTTTTAAACCTTACACAGAAATGTTCCTGATTAACACTATGCATGCTCAATGGTCTTTTTTACACGGGGCTCTCCCATTCATGAACACCTAAAAATGTGCATGTTCATGAGTGGGAGAGCCCCATGTGAAGGACATGGCGCGGGCATGCACAGTGAGTGGTGTTGGGTGCATGCCCCCACCTAACACACATCCCCACGCACTCATCAACACGCACGAAGCAACCGGGGAAAACGGAAGTTGCTCCGTGCCTGTTGATGAGTGGGAGGTGCTTGGGGATGCGTGTGCGCCTGTATGCGCACCCTTCCCACCCACCACCCACGCACCAGCGCAACCACGAACACCCCCAACCCTCACTGTAGGGTCATGTAAAAACTGCCTATATTATGCAGAAAACACACATGCAACCTATTGTGTGTGAATGTTCCTGATTAAGGTATGTAATAGAGGGAGAGTGTGATTGCTGTGTTGATCAAAAATATAAGAGATGGAGACGAGTAGTTCAGATAGACCAACTTCTGTCGTTGAAAGCTTGGATACTCTCACCCACACAGAGCCCTTCTTCAGTCATGTTATGACTTTTTATAATTATGATTGTCAATCATTTTAAAATTTTCTGATAACAGATGATCAGCACACTTGTAATAAATATTTAAGCAATTAACCATTTGTACTAAAAATTGTGAAACTTGATAGCTTTGGATTTAGGCAAAAAGGAGACTGGCGGATACGTTTAATTGTGTATATTGATAATTTGCTGTATTTTCATTTTTTGAAGAGAAGAATTTAAATTTTTACTCCATGCTGCAGTTGCTGTTTTTATTGTTCTGATATTTAAAAAATTGCAACTCAACAAAAAGCAGAATCTTCTTAAAATTTATGCTAAGGGCAGATAGTCTGTTTTGCTCTGGATTCTTTCTGCTGTTCTGGACTGGAAAGCAAGTGTAAACCTGTCTTAACCAGCTGGTGTTGGAATTCCTTTGTGTAAGAGGAGTTGCTTGGTGGGAATGAGCAAGTGACCCTGGTATATGTCACCTTCTTCTCACTTTGTGAAGAAGGAAGTTTTGCTAGGCTGGGTCGGGAGGAAAACTATTCACCATCCAGGATGGCAGAATAGGGATGCAAGTTAGAGCAGCATAAATAGATTGAAAAATATAACTCTCATTTTCACCCTCTTGGGTTTATATTGAGTTCACCTTAATGGACTAGAACATCTGATCCTGAATATACAGCCAGCTTGCTCCAATAAATTGAATCAGTCCTTATTTGAGTATCAGGAAACACTCAATAAAAACAGATGATCTATTAACTTTGGTTGGAGAGTGCTAGGAAAAGGTATGTACATTAAGATAATGTTTTTCTACCTTGTCTGAATTAATCATGCAAATCTACTGAAATGGATTGCACATTTTTTGCACAGTTACGTATTATATACATTTTCCTATTATTTTAACAGCAAAGGAAAAAATCTACATTAGTTCTAAGAGTCCATTTTATTTTCTGTATTCAGCATATTTCAGATTTTTTTAGGCAGAGGAGAATCTATCCTCTGCCTAAAACAGAAAGCAAGCTGAAGCTTCTGTTGTTATCATTTGCCAATGGAAGCTGGTTTAGAACACAAACAGCATATGGCTTCATGACTACTTTATTTGCATGTAATCTATGATTTCCTTAATTCCCTTGCTCTCATATAAGCAAAGTAATCTTACATGTAATTAAAATAAACTTTTAATTATCCCAAATATTTTGCACTTGTTCATCTCTCTTACTTTCCACTTTAACCCTAGAACAGTTACAACAACATTGTATTACTTCTGTATTGGGCTCTAAGATATTTTTTAAACCCTCTAGGAATGCATAGAAAATTAACTTTATTACATGAATTTAACTTCAGACTATTTTAACTGTTAATATATTGCTACATATAAAGGCACTCTGTAGATTTGCTGTATACGAGGTCTAACAGACTCCCAACTTGATATACATTTTAAGAAACTGACACCCAAAACACATTGACATATTTCAGATGTGTTCTCACAAAACCCAACACTGTTTGGATGCATTTTATTTCAAAATCAAAACCACTAACATTAAGATGACAAAGTCAATATTGGAAGATTCATGCTATCCTATCATAATTGTTATATCAAAATAAAAACATCTGAGCCTGGAAAACCTGCTTAATCACTTTGGGAACTTTTTATCTCCAGTACAATTGTGGCTACATTTTGCTCTACATGAAAACCACAACAGATGTGACAATGGCCTTTTTCACACAGGGTATTTTCAGACGTTACGAGATCACGCTCAATCACAGTGAACCACGGTCAATCTCGCAGCGGGGCCAAGGTGCCCTGAAATCTGTTCAGCAGCTGCCAGATGTTCACCACAGTCAATACCCGCATGGGGTCAAAATCAACCACGCTTCCAGAGCTCCCCGCCGCACCATCTCCGAAAGCGTGGTCAAAGAGATTCCCGACGGGAACCAACAAAAAGTAACATCTGGACGGCAACCACCGGCCGGAATCAAAGGAAATGATTCCCAGCCGGGGACAAAGCACGCAGAATCGCTGCCAGGCAATGAGCAACAACACAGGCCGGGAAGGGAGATTTAAAGGGCACACGGCAGCGACCAGGACGAGCTGCCCCAGCACCTTCCGGGTGCTTTGACCACGGCCTGGCCTGGGATCGGCATCACGTCTGTTGCGCTGCCCCGGACCGTGATCTGGCGGCCTGATTTCCTGCCGTGGTCCCGGTCCCGTCACGTCTGTTCAGGGCTTTTTTTGACCATGGGGGGTGGTTGTTCAGTTCAACCCCACCAGGAATCCACTGTGGTGAATCGGGACCGCATAACGTCTGAAATCACCCAACGAGGCACGTGGAAGAGCAGACTAAATGGTCGACTCTGCTCTCACCTAATCTCATGGGTGATGACAAGAGTAAGGGTTTCAATGGCAAAGAGCAAGAAAGAAGGAGAATTTGTTTTGTATTTTCACCATCAAACAAAGAGCTAAAAATGAGATTTTGCTGTTCGTTCTCACGTTCCCTTGACTTGGCTTTTCCCATCCAATGCCTTGAATCAGTTATTGAAACACTAAGCAAAAACACCTTTAGAAGAATGTCCTAATGGGTCAAGGTCAATCGTCTACTGAACCCAATATTCTTTCTCTAACAGTGGTCACCATTGGCTGCTTCAGAAGACAAAGATGGATTGATCCACCCACTCACTGTTACTCCTCCCCAGCGATCGGAGATTTCATCCCATGACCAACTTGATTTATGACCATTGATCGACCAATCACCCAAGAACTTAGTCAGTTCTCCTAAAGTCAGTTGTTGTATTCGCCTTCACAACATCCTATTGAAATGAGTTCCACAAGTTAATCCCACAGGGAGGCATTGGGAAACCATCCCAGGCCCCATGACTTCGGTGGAATTATTCTGGCAACGTGTTGACAAGCCTCCTTCCCAGCCGACACATTCCCATATAGATGGGCTGTGCAGCTGCTCTTGCTAATATCTCAGCTTTCAACTGGCCCCCACTCTTTGACTGAAGCTAAATGCTTCTGATGAAAAGCAATGTGCCCCACTGCTAAAGATATGAGACTACTATTAAACGGCACTCCCATCAGGTTTTGCGGTCCTGTGTTCACTTCTGTTTAAGTGCAGGCCTGACGACTTTATGTTTTGTGCTGATGCAACAGGAACCACATTAGTTTCAGGAAATGAAACAGACGATGAAATCCTGGGAGGTAATATATAGCTTAGAAAAAGAAATATTGGGAACAAATGTAAGACAGAGGCTGTTCCTGCAACTCTTTGATAAGACTCAAGGCTGCCAAATTGGAACCTATCTTACTAGATGTGGGGAAAGATACGCACTTATTTATAAACCCCTTATTCCAAGACTGTTATTAATCATTTATATAGCACTTTCAATGTTCAAAATGCTTTATCATCCTTCTCTTGTTTACCTCCACATTCCACAACACCCCTGTGAGGTAGGTCATTATTATTCCCATATTACAGATGGAGAATGGAAGCTAAGANTCTGTTGCGGCGTGACGGGGTGACCCCGGCGGGGAATGACTAGGGTGATTTTGGTATGGGGCCAACGGGCCCCGTTACGTCTGAAATCACCCTTAGATGTCACTTATAATCTGGACAAAAACCAAATACATTTATATTTTTTGAACAGCTAGTGTTCACTGTGGACTAGGTAACTAGTGTTGACACTCCTGTATTTGTCTGGCTCAACACAATATGTACTATAAGAAAGTGTTAAATCCAGGTCTTCTGTATAGAGAAGCTGGTCTGAACAGTAGCCAAACCAAATCCCTTCTCAAATGTTTACAGTCATTGGCCCTTCTTAAACAGATTGGGGGTGGGGGGTATGGGTGAAGGTGGGGGTGCGCTTGTTCCCACGGGCGCACACCCATCTCCACCCGCAGAGCATTGGGCATTGGAGCCCATTGCTCCATGGGTAGGTGATGGGTGGAGGTGGGTGTAGCGCGGGAGCGTGCATGCACCCCCACCCGTTCCCTGCGTCATTCACATGGGCGCTTCCACCCATCTCCACACAGCAAAACTGCATGGAGATGGGTGGGGGCGTCTCGTGTGAAAAGGGCCATTGGCTTGCAATCAAAACCATAGGTTAAGAGGCTGAAGATACAGTAAAGGTTTAGATTTGGCTTTAGTGGGATCACTGGCAATTTTTGCAAGATCCTTTTCAGTTGAGTAGTGAGGATAGAAACCAGAATGAAGGGGGATGAGGGATGAATTGGAGGCAGCAGATATAAACAACTCATTCCAGCAGCTTGGAAGTGAAGGGGAGGAGTGAGAGAGGGTAAACGCTGGAGGGATGAAAAGGTCAAGAGTGGGATCTTTAGGAAAAATGGGGAGACGGTGGTATGCTCAAAATGAGAGGGGAAATTAGCCCCTTTTTTGATGCTGTAGATTGTGATCATCGTGAAACACTACACTCTCTGTATAAATCTTTGACCTTCTACAGGGTTAAACTTAAAAATAAAGATGCCAGTTTGTCTCTTCCCCTGCTCCTATACCAAAACATAAAAATCTAGGTTTTTGTCTGGTTTAGGCAAGGCACAGCAGAATTTGAGTATTTCTTGGTCCACAGACAGTTTCTCAATACACCCAGTTGAAGGCTGCATTTGATGTACATCCCTGTCTCCCCCTCCTTGTCTTTTAGATTGTAAGCCACAGGCAGGGACCGCGTCTATTTCTATGTTCTGTACAGCACCAGGTCACATGACCGGCGCTATATAAATGTTTATAATAAAATAATAATAATTATATATATGTGTAAAAAATGAATGCAGGTGTAAACAGGTTCAGGCTCTGTATTTCCACTGTTATATGCATGCATACGTTATCATTTTTAATACAAATTAAAATGCAAACATGACATTGTTCACATTTTCGACAAACTGCAGATGCTTCATTGTCACTGCTGTTTTGCATATGGAAAAACTGTGATTCTACCCCTGCTGGCACACACCCACCCGCTTTTGTGTTTGTTTTGTACTTGCTTGTGGAATGTTCGTTTTCAGTATGGACTAGTGGAATTATTCATTGTGGGGTGGGGGTTGCCCCTGTCTGGAGACATGGTGGCATCCCTGTTTCTTCCCTGACTGCACAACTAATTGAATCAAATCATTGCCTGGATGTTCACTGCTATAAACAGAGAATGTGTAAAAAAACAAAATCCCCCCCACCCCTCACCAAACTGGCCTTGCTTCCATTGTGTCTCATCATGTCTCTACGTGTACATGCCATGAGATGGAATTTTCTGAGAAGTGTAAGTATCCTAGCCAGGGTGTTCTATTGGCAGTAAGACTGAATTGAGGCATCAAGGAGGGCTGAAACAAGAATCAAAAATCACCTTGCTGGAAATCTCATGTAAATCAAGAATCGGGGTCGAGATCTCGCAGAAATTTTGAGACTGATTCAAATCTCAATGAGATTTCTTGCAACCCCCTCAGCGCCAGGCTGGTCTCTCAGCCCAGAGAAATTAAAAATGGAGGGAGTGAGGAGGAAGTCATCCTATCCTCCTCCCCAGCTCTCTTACCTTGTCTGGGGCTGGCAGCTTGGGGGACAGGGCCCGAGGCTATGAGTTGTCCCTGTGGGAACCTGTTGAGAGAGCCCAATAGAGAATTATCAGGAATGGGAGGAGGCAGACTCAGCAGACATCTTCAGCGTTCTATTGGCTAGCAGGAGTTGATAGCCAATAGAATGCTGAAAAGCTGTCATTAATTATTATTATAAGCTATATAGGTCCAGTGATGTACCTGGCGCTATACAGATAATAAATAGACACGCGAACATGGGAGGGGAAGGAGCTGAAGGGAAGAGGGCAGGCTCAACACAGCTTGGCTTCTTCCTCCTCTCCATCAGCACTGGGTATTCTGTTTTTCTAGATTCCCGTGTTTCTTGTTGAGAATCCAGTCGATTCTCTTTTTCTCATTTGCAAGAACGAGACAAGAATTGTGATTCTCGTCAAGAAACAGAATTGAGTTTCCAGCCCTAATCAAAATCTGATTGCCCTGACAGCCATCCCTTCTAAGGTGCAATTGTAAGTGTTGCTGTTTCTTTCATTAGATGTATCCACACCAGAGGCCTCCAGAAAACTAGCCGACAGCTCTGTAGTGAATGGTGGCTTGGCACCAGAAACAAAGGTTAATGGCATCAGCATTGCTCAAATGACAGTGCAGCGAAAGAGACTCCTGAAAGCCCCCACATTGGCTGAGCTGGATAGCTCAGATTCAGAGGTAAGATCCTGGAAGGCTTCATTTTACTTTCAGAATTTAAAGTCTTTCTTCTGATTTCAAGAGTTAAATAAATGTAATAAAACTGGAATAATTAATTCATGTATGCTACTTAATCCTGTTTGTTTTATAGATTGGAATTTGAGGATTTGAGTATAGTATTGCCATTCCAAAAACCTTCAAACTATGAATCAGACTCTGAATCATGAGGTTGGCTAAAACATCATGAGATTTTTTTAAATTATACAAGTCATGCTTTTTGTCTGTCTTCTGTAATATGTTGGACATTGAGATTCCTTGTTCCTTTTTCATATTCTGAAAGCAAAGTACAATGTAGGGCAGGGATGGGGAACCTTTTTCCTTTTGGGGCCACCTTGAAAGCTTGCAGAAGCTCAGAGGGCCACACAGAAGTTGGGGCGGAGATGCTTAAGGGATGCACTCAAGGAAAGGAGAGCCCAGTTCATGGCTCTGTGCCATGGAACTGTCCCCTATCCTTGTTTGCATGACCTCATCTCTGCTCCCTTCCCTTGAGTTCAGTTTTTCAATGATTGGAGGTAAGAACTGGATCCAAGGGCCAGATCCAAGTACTGGAAAGGGGCCACATAAAAACTTGCTGTGGGCTGCATTTGGCCCCCGGGCCTGAGGTTCCCCACCCCTGATGTAGGGGGTTATAGCTAGTATAGGGACTATCACACATGCCAGTGCCAGAACACCACAGATGTCCAGTGACGACCGCCATAGCACCCATCCCGCCACCACTTTGGACTATAGTGAGTAAAGCAAACTTTATTTATTTATTTAGATTTTTACCCCGCCCCTCCTGCCATGCAGCTCGGGGCGGCTTCCAAAACATTAAAACACAATAAAATCAATAAAAATTATCATAAATATTATAAAACATTAAAACAGGACTAGATACAACATAAAAACCCAGGTAGGTGGGGGAACTAAAAACACCCCACCCTAC
>QEPC01003937.1:2157186-2231038 GCA_003113815.1 Sphenodon punctatus
GATGTCTCCTCCCCCAACACTACCCGTTGGCTCCTCCCCGAGAGGAATGAACGGAACCATTCAAGAACAGTCCCGTCCAAACCCCCCAGGTCACGCAGTCGCCTCAGCAGCAGCCCATGGTCCACGGTATCAAAAGCGGCCGAGAGATCTAGCAGGATAAGAAATGTTGAACATCCTGCATCCATCTCCCGGCGGAGGTCATCTACCAAGGCCACCAACACCGTCTCGGTGCCATAGCCGGGGCGGAACCCAGATTGAAAAGGGTCTAGGAAACCGATGTTGTCTAGATGCACCTGGAGCTGGAGCGCCACCGCCTGCTCAATAACCTTCCCTAAAAAGGGAAGGTTAGAGACAGGTCGGTAACTGGCGAGCGCATCCACGTCCATAGATGATTTTTTCAGCAGGGGGTGCACCACAGCCTCTTTAAGGCAGGGCGGCAACCTCCCCTGCTGCAAACATGAAAGCCCGCTTTACCCTGGGTCTGGCGGCTGGATCCCGACTGTGGTGGGGGCTAGCCTGGGCTATGAGTTGGGAATTTCCCTGAGTCACAGACCGGACTAGCCCCCACCACAGTTGGGATCGAGCCCAGAGAAACATCTGGCAGGCTCATTTCAACATGACGGTGGCCCCTGTGCTAAAGCGTGTTAAACTGGACCATCGTCACATTTGAAAACACCCCTAGTCAATCATTAGTTTCTGTGTTATCTGTAGGAAATAAACCTAACTGCCTGGAATGTAAAAGCGTGAGCTGAGCCTCTTACCACTTGTGCTAAAGAAGCAGGGCTGTCAGCATGGCAGAAGGAGCCAATTTACAGTGTCCAGCAGCTAACAGGTGATATAGAGCTACACTCTTATTAGTGTGCCGTGCTAGAGACCTAGGTTTTAGATTTTCATTATGAAAGTCAGTATGGCAAGAAGGTAGATGAGACTTGGATCTGTTATATCAGAGACTTAGATTCTCTTCTTTGCCTTGTGTAGCTGAAAAATTGGTACACGATAGCTATTTTGCCTTAATAATGATTGCAAAGGGCACAGAAATATTAATATAAGTCATTGGAAATGTTGTGATGAAAACTCCTGCTTTACAACTCAGTGTGGTTTCCTTAAGTGAATGCTTTGTGATCTTTGCTTTGTAGAAGTGAGCTAAAATCAATAAAAAATGATTCAGTAAAGGGTAAAAGTAAAGTGGATTTCATAGAAAGTAATAATGAAATGCATGATCTCAGCCTGGACAGTGGTACCATGTAGAAAAGGCTCTAGGGATTGCAGGAGATGATACATTGAAAGTAAGCAGATCATGATGTGCTTTTGGGGAGAGGCAAATGTACTGAGTAGAATTAACACAAGTAGCTTCAAAAAAAAGCAAGGTAATTATGCTGTCCTACTCAGAACTGCATAGGCCACAAATATAAAGCTGTATTCAGCACTAAGCCAGTCTTTAAAAGACTGAAAAGGTAGGAGAGTAACTAAAATAACAAAGAGGTTGAGCAATAAGACCAAAAAGGACCAAGCAGAATCAAGATTTATGTCGAAATCTCATGTGATTCCAAAACCTCTTGATGAATGCCAAAACTTTCCTCAGGTTTTAAATGTTTGGTTTTTAATAGATAACTAATGGAGGTAGTAATTTGCTTGTCTGTGGGATAATGTACTACAGTGTGTGTGCATGCGTGTGTGTGTATGTGTGTGCGTAGTGAAAATGACACATTTGTACATGCTCCTGACGTTTTGCCCGTCATGATGTCATGCTTATTTGTGTCTAGATCCTATATTTTGATTTGTCCCTTGGCCTGTTGTATTTCCCATTGTTTCCATTAAATAAAAAGAGCAAAAAATTACACCACATCTAGTGCATTAGGATTTCTAACGCATGATGTGCTGTCCTGGAAAGCATTGGTTGGAGAACATTGCTTTGGCCATATGCAGTTGAATGACCACCTCCTTCCCTATGCTCAGTTATGAGCTCCTAGACCAGCTGAGAACAACCTCTTGATAATTCCATTGGCATGCCTAACCCATACAATGAAGGTGCACAGAGAGGTGTTCTTGGTTACTGCTCCACAGCTTTGGAACTCCCTCTTGTTAAAGATTTAGCAGAGTCCACTTTGAGACATTCTCGCCCCCCCGCCTCCCCGCACGCATATTTGGGCTGTGAGGGAGAATGCACAGCCCAAATATGCACAGAGATCGGCCAGTCTGAAAGTCCCGCCTCCGCACAGCTTTGCCATAAGCCGTTAGGTCTATTTTTTAAAATTGTCTTTTGTGGGATCCACCAGAAGTACTAAACTCTGTCTAGAAAATGTGAAGCCCTTTGTTTCCATAGCAGTGATTTTCACTCCTTTTGTCCCAGCTTTCCATGGCTCTTGAGCAAAACTGCCTCAGAAATCCTGCTGGAAGGGTAGTATTTGTATAGGGTGGGCAGTGGTACAGATTACTGTAGATGCTGGGCCTGATTATGCTTCCATTGAAATCAATGATAAAACTCCCCAAGGTTATAGACTGGATCCTTTGTCTGCAGTAATTGTACCTGTATAAGGGGCTGTGGACTTTGTGGGGCAAGATCCTAATAGAATGTGGCATGGGAGTTGGGGGGGAGAGATGATACTCTTGATTAAATGAGTTTTTTTTCAAAAGTTAAATCACTTCTATGGAAACTAAACATTTCTGGGTTTTGTTACTTTTTACTAAATTGGAGAAATAAAAATTGTTCCAAGATCCCTGCAGTGCTTGTTGGCTTCTGCAGATATCACTTTGCAGCTGCCAGCAAAACCCTGCAGAAACAGCAGCCCACGTGGATCAATGAGGAGCCCAGATGGGAGCAGAAGCAGCACCTTCCTGCTCCTTTGCTCCTGGACCTATTACTGTTCTTGTAATCAGGGCAGTGTAGGAGGAAGAGAAGGGACTCATGAAAATTCACACCCTGCCTTTTTAACACGGCTGCACTCTCCCTCCTTTCTTCACTGCTCCTGGACTCCTTACAGGAGGCAGAGGGAGTGGGGGGACAGCAGGGACAGTGTCTCAAGATGGGGGATAGAGCTGAGCAGGGGCAGTGCCCAAAGAAAAGAGATTCTGAACATTCCTGGGGCAGGAGCAAAGGAGTAGCTAAGTGAGCATGTCAGTGAATGCAATAGAATAGTACTTGCTAAGAGAAAGAAGTGAAAGGGAGAGAATATGCTTGTGCTGGTATATTCATTACACTTGAGACAAAGTAGTACAGTGATATCTTTGCACTTGTCAGATTAAGTTCCCAGAAGTGTTCACACGCACACACAAAAGTTGATTCCTCATGACTTCTCCAAATGGATCTCTGTCATGAGATTTGAACTTGCTGGGTTCTTGTTACTTAATTAGTCTTCAATAAGTGTATTGTCAACTGTGGGAAAGCTGTTCTGAAGCTCTCCTTAGGCCTAGTATTACTGGCTTCTTTATAAAATTCCACACAGGCAACTTACAGGCTACGATCTGCATAGCATACTGATCATATTTTGGGAAAGATTCTGACCCAAGACACTATTTTTTTTAAAAAAAATATTTATTTATTTATACATACCTTCACCCTTCCCTGAAGTTTCAGAGCAGCTTAGAATATAAAGCCAATAAAAGTATAAAACAACAATCCCATTTAATACCACGCCTTACCCCCAAGCTCTATTTATTTATTTTAGTTTGATTTTGTCCCTATAATGTTCTTCGGAACTTTTCTGTCTGGTTTTCCAGCAATTGGAACAGCATTGTTTCAGTCACTGCCGATTTTTCTTCTAGAGATTCATGTGACCAATCTGTCCAATCTCCGATGGAGAGAGGCTCTGTGTGTCTTGTTTTAAGAATGAGTCACTTACTTGATTTGTTCACCCCAAGAGTATAGAGCAGGTAACACTGCAAGCCTCCCTTGTTAATGCCTTTATGTTTGATCTGTGGAGTATCACAGCCAGTTCTTCGGCGCTCTATTTGGCATACTTATATGGTCCTGAAGTTTGTTTGTATCATGATTTAAGCAACAGGTTTTAAGTGTGGACACTTTATGGTACTAATTCAGACAACATGACGGCTAAGAGACCCATTAACTAAAAGGTGTTAGTCAAAGCTTATTTCACTTTCATTTATCTTCCAGTGCTTACTGATCCTTGGACGCTATGATGAGTACATACTTTATGTAATGAATGAGATTTCTGTAAGCACAGAAGGAAGGAAAAGTGCCCTAGGATTAGAGACCAGTGCAGCAGAGATTAGTGGTTAGATTAATTTCTCTTTATTGGGTCATATGTTTGCTAGGGTCACGCCTCATTTCTTTGGAGATGAGAGGAAGTTAAGTGTTGATTGCTTGCTGGTATGAAGTATAAACTTGAATTAATTTGGCTATCGTGCTTGCACATTTTTGCTCGGGCCTTAGTGCCTTAGGAGGTGGTGTCTGAAGAAAAGACAAATTGCAGACCCATCCACCTAGTTTCTATCCCGGTTTCTAAAAATGCAATATATTTGTATGTGTATATACCAGCTTTGAGACCCACAAACTGAACTTTAAACCTATTTGCACACTTACCTAGTTTCAGGGGTTTTCACAAAAATGTTTGTTGCAACTGAGTTAACTGAAATAAATGAGAGTTTAATTCAGTAATAGGCTTGTGATATGTGCAATGTGTGGGAGAGGAGGGGGAGAGAGACAAGGGGTGTTAACCAACGTTAATCCCACTACTTCCAAGTCTGTCCTGTCTTGAATCCATTGGATGTATAGCAGGTTCATGAGTCGGACTTGCCAGTGATGCTCCAGCTCCTTTTCCGTGCTATCACCTGCCAGGTTCCAGTCCTTCCTTTCAGTTCAACCTGCTGCTGCTGTGCTCTTTCACCTAGGCTGATGCTGCCTTCAGCCAGGCGATGGGGAGTGCCTGTTGGCAGGCCAACTGACGAGGAAGTTGGGTGGGAATGGTGCAGCAAGCCCAGAGCATCAAACTTCCAAGCACCCCAACTCTCTGGTACTGTGAATTGGGGTTCCTGTATCTAGTACCCTTCAGAACTCCAGCCATGAACACTGGGCTGGAAGATGCAGCATCAGTGGGTGTGGAGATTGGAGAGAGGGCTGTGATGATCACTGCTGCCAAACTGTCGCCACTTTTCTCTCTCCTGATATCACAACAGCTATGTGCAGTTGCTTGCTCCTCCCAGTGGACCCAGTACTGTGGGCAGGTGTGTAGCAGGCACGTAGAAGAACTCATACAAACATAATAACAAACTGGGGTTCACTTAGCTAGTGTACCATCTCATCTGATAGTTTCCCACCCTAAGGAAGGGTGTTATCTCATCCTTCAATTTTTGCTTACCCCTAGGAGGAAACAGTGCACAAGTCAGCCAGCAGCAGCAGTATCTCTCCCTCTCAGATGGAAGATACCTTTCAAGAGAACAAGTCTGGCAGAAAGAGTAAGTGTTTAGTATCTGAAGAAGCCTGTTCAAATAAAGGTGTGTTAGTCTGTTTGTTTTACTTTCTCACTTTTCCTTATTTTCTCATATGAACAGCTTTTGCAAAAAGAGCAGATCGGTATTAGTGGCATACATCTCTGTGGCTGACTTCTAGAACAAAATACCTACAGAGCAGGTCACACGAAATCAAATAGCCTGTTGATTGGTATAAAAACACGGGGCTACTGCATATTCTGTTGAGATACCTGTGAGTTGTAAAGCTGCTTGTCTCTGAAGACCAGAAAATCGAATCTCTTATAGCTGCGCAGTAATAAGGCTGTAGTTAAGGTTGCATCCGATGTTTCTGTTGAAGCAAGAAAAGGGTGCTTTGTATCTCAGGAACCATAGCAGTGTGACCGGGTGGCCGGTTGCATAACAAAAGGAGGTGGACCTGGTTCCAAATAAAAATACTCACGGTAAAGAATGAGGGAGATTAGTGAGATCCTTTATCTACAATGTGCCCTTTAGCCCTGACAATAAGCAAGCACACTAACTAGTGTCCCAGAGAGCGCTAAAATCACAGTTCATTTCGCTCCTCTTGCCTGGGTAAAGAAGGCTTCTTGGCATGGCAGTGCAGCAACACAGTAGCACATCAGTCTTACCCCTGGGGTTTATCCCTTCCAGAACTCTGGAGAGCTCCTAACAGCAGCATCTTGCACCATCTGTCCTCCACAGTGGCTGGCCCCAGACTGAATCCTTCTCCAGGAACTCAGGCATGTATAGCCCTCACTGTGGGCATGGCTACTGTCAAGCAGTTTGGCTTAAAGGACCAGTACTCTCCCTATCTCTTATTCCCACAGTGCAAAGGATAGTGCCCACTTTCCTCATTTTCCATGCATACATTTATCACATAGACATATACATCAACAATATTATTAATACTAATGATGATGATGATTGATGATGTTATTTATTTTTATTCATTTGTACCCTGCCACCATACTGCCTCTGGCAGCTTGGGGCAGCTCACAACCCAAAATATAAATACAATAACAGAGTAAAACAATCCTATAAAACTGCAGTATAAAATTACAATAAAACAAGGAGAATGTGTAAAAAATAAAATAAAATAAACCAACCCATCCCTAAACCTCCCCTCCACCAAACGCCCGGCAGAAGAGCCACATCTTGCATTGATGATGGAAGGCAGCAAGAGTTGGGCTGAGGTGAACACCCACTGGGAGGAAGTTCCACAGCATCGGTGTGGCTGCCGAGAATGCCTGCCTGTCAGTCCCCACTCAACAATACCGAGGGACCTCCAGAAGGGCACCTCCCAAGGACTTCCCCAGGGTCCGGGAAGTGAGGCGATCCCTCAGGTAGCTAGGGCCCAGGCCGTTTAGAGCTTTATAGGTTAATACACAGTACTGCAGTACAGTCAGAGACAAGCCACAACACTATTTACACTTGCTATTTGTACATAATAAATATTCAGATTTTAGCCCTGTCACAAGCAGATAGAGAGAAAATGAAAACTGCACCATAAAGGTAAAAGAGAGATTTTCCAAGGCCACATGGAGGACTAGAACCCAGGACCCTACAATCAACATGGCTGACTGTGCTATAGCACTCCAGCAAGCAACTTTTTGATTTATTGGGGAACTGTGGGTAAGAACAGACTTGCAGCCAGTGAGACTGCTCCCCAGGGCAGAAAATCATGGGCAACGCAACCCGGGTTAGGCCAGGACACTGAACTGGCATGCCCATGGCCAGGGAGCTGTTCCGCCAGCTGCATGGCCTGGATAAGGTCAGAAGCACAACAAACGTGAGGCCGACCAGCCCCACCAGTTGCCATCTGGTTGCTCCCTGTGTGCCGCCTCTGCCATGATGTGTAGGCATGGCGGCCAATGAAGCACGTCATGGCATCCCCAGGCTGGGCTGGCCAGATGGGAACATAGTGCTAGCCTGGTTTGGTCCAGTTGGGTGGGCCTCAGCCCGGGCTGTGACCTCGGAGATTTTCCAAGGTCACAGCCTAGGCTAGCTGCCAAAATGGCCTGGGGCAATCCCAGGCCAACATCTGGCAATGTGTGTTTACACGTACAGCTGGGTCCTGGGCCAAAGCAGGCCAAAATTGCATCTGTTTTTTCCCTGTGTTAACTACTTCTCTACTGACTGAATTTAAAGGAGTTCATTAGCTATTTTGTGAAGCAGGGTTGCTCAGCTTGTTAAATATAGGGCCATCCCCTCTGACCCACATGGATTCCCGATTGCTGTCACCACAACCCCTACATGTGAGAAGGAGCAACGCTACTCTTCCTTGCAGTTGAAATAGCTGTGGCAAGTGACATCAGCAGCAACCTCAGAGGCAGTAATGAGAGAGGTTACTGCTACTGCAATTGCAGGGAATGGAGATGGGTGGTCTATGTGGCAGAGGGAGGGATGAAGAGAGACTGTATGTGTGAGGGGGATTCTGTTTGTGGAAGTTTGTGCATGCATTTGCGAGTCTGTTTGGGAGTGAGCGATTGTGTGGTGTGGTCTGTATAGGATGGCATCTTAGATAATGGGGTCATGTGATGGCATTTGGTAGAACTTGTGGAATTTGGAACTTAGTCATATGATTCAAAGGGACTTCAAGAGTCATCTATCCTAGCCTCTTACACCAGTGCAGGATTCATCATACCCAAACTTCCTGCACAGAAAAATCCACCAAGAAGCACAACCTACAATAAAAATCTGCCAGATATGGCAGTCAGTTAGACCCTGAGCATGTGTGAAAGACCCTGATATGAATAGTCATACACCTGACATAAATATAGTACCTAGGATCCAGAACACCCCATCAGTCTCACCTTTCATGGGGGACATATTTAATGTTTCAGGAAGAAAGGAGGGAGGGAAGCCAAGGTATGTTAAGAAGTTGAAAAAAATTTCTTCCTGTAGTACCAAATAGAAGACTCCTCGCAAGTTGTGTGTCATAAATTTATCCAGGTCTGTTTTTATATTGTTGGTTTGAATATCCCAGGTATTGTTGCTTCTGTATAAAATCTTGGTAATAAGTCCCCAAATTATAACAATACCTCCTATGTATTGATGTCTTTCTATAAGGCACTGCTCAGACCACAACTAGAATACTGTGTTCAGTTTTGGTAACCGATGTTCAAACAGGATAAACTTTAACTGGAACAAATGCAACAAAAAGCTACCAGGATGATCAGAAGAATGGAGAAACTATCTTATGAGATGTGGTTAAAAGAACTTGGCCTATTTAGTCTAGCAAAATGAAAGAGGAGATATGATCATGCTGTAAAAATATATTAGGAGAGTTAATACAATGGAAGGGGAAGAGTTGTTCAAACTAAAGATTAGGATGGGTACAAGAACAAATGAGTTCAAGCTTGTCATGAATAAAATTAGGCTGGAAATTAGAAAAAGGTGTTTAACTAACAGAGCAATGAACACTGCAATAAGCTTCTAAGGACAGCTGTGTAAGCAAAGAACGAAATAGTTTTAAAACAGAACTGGATAAATTTATAACACACAACTTGTGAGGAGCTTTCTATTTGATTCTACAGAATAAATCTTTTTTTTAAATTTAACATGTGGAATTTGGGATACAATTTGTCTTGAGCATTTGATAGTATTTTAATTGAGCATTTGATGGCATTTCATTTAAATTGGGCATATGTGGTCATGTGATGGTATTTGATTTTACTTGGGTACATTTAAATTTAACCAAATTAAATTTGTATTGGAGTGGAGCAAATTGTGGCTAGGCGCAGGGGGTTAGCTAATTTATTGTGGCCCACCTAATAGTTGAAGTTGATCTTCCATGCCATAAAGATCAACTTCATCAAAGTAACTGCAGTGCTGAAAGTCTGAAGTTCAAGTGTGGTTTATATAAGGGAAAGTAATATGTGCTTGTGTTTTCATGGTTTTTGTTTAAACTGTTTTATATATAGCTAACACAATGAGGGGGGTAACCTGAAACACATGGGATTTTTTGTTGTTGTTGTTTTTTAAACAGCATTAAACATAAGGATAGAAAATTTTAAAATGCATTGTAAGTGATGGCACATCAAAAAACACAAGCAACGGATGTGCACAGAAAAGATGGACTCCCCTACCCAAAAAAAGAAAATTCACTTACAAAGACTACGGCCATTTTTACACTGATACGCTCCCCCCATCCCCTCGGTTCAGGCAGGTGTGCAGCAATGGTGGTGGGTGGTGGGATGGATGTGCGGCGGGGGTACCCCTGTGTAAACACCACGGCCAGTGGGTGTTTGGGTGTGCGTGCTCCCGACATACACCCACCGCCCGCCTGCCTCCATCCACGAAGCCCTCTGGTAGAACGAAAGAGGCTCTGTGGGTGGAGATGAGTGAAGGTGGGTGTCCATGTAAATGGACACCCACCCACCTCCACCCACCATGCCAAAACACACCCCACCCCTGTCCGTGTATTAACGGCCTATGTAAAACATGGGTTAGGACTGCTACACAAAACCCTAATCAGAAGGGAAATACAGCTAAGGTTACGAGTAAACTGCCATATTTCTTACCTAGTTCCGATGGTATTTTTTTTATTGGACCAACTTCTGCTGGTGAGTATGCAAGCTTTTGAGCCACCCTCAACCCTTCCTCAGGCAAATAAAAATTCAGAACTTCTGACTTTTTATCTGCCTGAGGAAGGACCTTCTGACCCAAACGTTTGCATACACTTACCAACTGGATTGGGCCAATGAAAGATATCATTTGAATTACTTTGTCTTTTATTATTATTATTATTGTTGTTGTTGTTTAGTTTATGGCTTTTTTCCAAACATAAGTCACAAATAAAAAGCATACTAACATAGCTAAAATATAACTTTAAAAATTTGAAAGTTTAATGGACTTCATAATACTATCAAAAAAGTTTTCTCCCGTTTCCTCATATTAACTTCCTTGCTTTCGTCTTTTTTTTTTTTTTTTCCACTAAAATAGCACATGTTCCCAGAACATAAATTACTGCCAGTTAAATATTTGCTAGGAGCAATATATGGTGCAGCCACACAAGATGCTGTGGGCAGGCTGCCATGCCTTGGGTAGCCTTAACCCACTCTGGGCAGCCAGACCATGAGATGCAGTGGCTCGTGCGCCCGGCAGCTGCCAAATGTTCCCCCTGCCCCAGGGGCAGGGAAAGCAGCTGTCTGCTCCATGTCATATTCCTGGAAGAATTACGAGGACTCATCGTATAGCAGCCTTACTGCATCAGCTGGGGTAAGGCTGCTCAAGGCGTGTCTGTCCATATGCCCAGCTGTGAGTGCTGCAGTGGGGCTTTGAACGGCGACAGTGTAGTGGCTACACTTGCACGCCAATGGTCCATGCAGGGATTGGGCCCTTGCAGCTTGGGTGACTGCACTCATTGTCTTTTCTTCTTTCATCAAAAAATGGATTTTAGATACCAGTTATGTTAATCATTTCTGCCTAATCTCATCATAAAATAAACAAGCCCATAAATAATGATAAACGTCCTCCATGAGATCTGCTCCACAATTGCAAGTTGTTTCTGGATAGGGAACTTTTGTCCATCTTCCTAATAGAAACATAGTTTCCATATGTGTTTTGTAATAGCTTCCCTTCAACTACTTTCTCTCTCTCTCTCTCACGTTTGGGAATGACCATGCAACCACATCGTGTGTATTTCTTATCTGTGTACAGCTAAGCTGTAGACATTGGGGCTGATCTTAAACCCCCACATGCACGTTGTTTGTGCACACGTCATGTTCCCCATAGAGGAGATGTGCGCGTTGTGTGCACTGTACACGGTGCACAAGGCTGAGGATCTGCCCCATTCTTTGGATAGAGCTGAAGTAGTTAGATTTAGTTCAGGGTTCCCTGAGGTATGTGGTGCTGACAGATGTGTTGCGCTTTAGCAGAATATATTGGGTAGCCATAAGGAAGAGATGTCTTTTTGGTTAGATTGCTTGTGGTGACTGTGGAAACCTTACCTGTATTTCCATTCTTGTTTGGACCTGGCTCACAGGAGGTGTATTGTGTCATGAACTCCCATCCTATGTGAGCTTCTGAGTGAATATACTTAAATGAAGGAAAACATTGCTAAATTTAGACTGGAGGAAATAGTAGTATGTCCTAATAGCTCCACTAGCACAGCTTGTAGAAAATAATCTTTGGCTGTAATTTATTTAACATGAATAATAAAACATCAGCAGAAGTTTAAATGATCATTTATTTTTCATGTTCATAATACTAAAAATGCACATTCATAAACATATACATTGTGATGCACCTTATTTAAGAAGCATCACCACCATCTCATGAATGCTGAGTTGTATATATTGTGTCATTTATACTCCTTTGTGTAATTATGGGGTATGCCTCTAAGATTGTCACTACTGTTCTGTTTTCAAAAAATAAAATCTTAGAGCTAATTTCTGTTGTTTGACTCTTTAGTGCCTCCAAAGTTCTTGCCAATATCATCCACGCCGCAGCCAGAGAGGCGGCAACTGCCTCAGAGACGACACTCTATTGAAAAGGAAACACCAACCAATGTGCGACAGTTCCTACCACCTTCGAAACAGAGCTCCAGATCACTTGTAAGTAGTGTGAGAATTACAGTTGAATGTTGGCTGAAGGGTAAAATGTCATAGAGTCAACGACTCTGAAGCAATGAGAGGAGAAAGAAAAAGAAACCTCCTGAATTAAAGCCTGGTTATGCTATTACTAGTGATGTGTCCACAACGAAATCCCACATCCAGCACTCCGCAACTTCAGGAGAGTTTGCATGAAGACGTGAACTTTATATCTCCCAACTACTTTGAAAAAAAAACCCAGATTCAGTCATTCCAGGATTTTAAGAAATTTTGGATCCTGAACTGAACTTTATGGATTACACCAGTCTGAAGTTTTTATTTAAGTTATGAAGGAAATTATTATAGCTGCAAAATAACAAACCTCAAGTTGACTTCTTCCAAAGGTGTCCAAAATGGAAAACCAGAGAATCGCTTTCCCTTTTTTGTTCAGGAGTTTTAATCCAGTGATGAATGAACAGACTGTTTTGTTTTCCTGCCAAATGTCACAAGTTAGTCTGGTTAAAGTTGTAATTCAAAAAAAGCCTTTAAACCAGGGGCTGGGAACATTTTCCCTCCCAGGGGCCACTTTGAAAGTTGGGACAAGCTTTGAGATTGCACAGAAGTTGAGGGCAGGGTGCTGAAGAGGAGGCTCCAGACCACGGATTGTTCCCCTGGCCTTGTCTCTGCTTCCTTACCCTGAGCTCAGTTTTTCAGTGCATGCCAGACCCAAAAACTGGAAAGGGGACAAATAAAAACTAGCTGCAGGACATATTTGGCCCACAGGCCTGAGGTTTCATTTCTCCACCCCTACTTTAAAGAGTCCAAATCAGGGTGTGATCATGCTACACTTCCGAGTTCACTTAGGCAAAAATTGTTTTGCTACTTGAAAAGAAAGTACGGTACATTCAATCAATTAGCTTTAATTGAAAACTGTTTTCCCACAGAGCATAAAGTGGCACTGGGGATAAAATGCTGGCTCTTGGAGCTGGTGCAGGGATTAGTGGTTTGCAGTTACAAGCATGAAAGTCAGATTCAACTCCTGGTCTCTTGTTCCTCATCAGCAGGGCTTCAAAGTTTCCCTTTGGGGGGTTAGTCTGTGGACAAACTGATAGAAACATTCAATTTCTAGAGAGAATTTGCCAACCCCTCAAAGTAGCTTTGAAAGGAGTCCTACCTATTTCCCCTTGGCTCAAGAAATGGTGACTTTGAGGCAGTTCCTTCAAGGTGATGAGGTTAAACAATAGGCTTCAGTAATACAAAGGACATTCTCACCCGTTTCTCTGTATGAAAAAAATGGCTTTTTTGTCACATGGTTCTAATTTGAGTGCAGCTTGTGATCCTGGGTGAATGACATTCAGTAACCTTAGCTCATTTCTCAGTCAGTAAGTAGCATAGCCTGCAGCACAGCTGGAATTCTTTGCCCAGAGTTAGTTTCAGAGAGTAATGTTTTTCAATATCTCTCTCTCTCTCTCTCACAAGAGTTGAGTTCATCTAAGGTATGGCTGAGGGACATGATCAGTGTAAGAAAGATTATGCCACCATCTGCACAATTATTACGTGTAGTACAAAAATATTTATTTTTGTAGTCCATATTAATAAACACTCAATGTAAAAAAAAAAAAAAAAGTGTACCACTTTGGGTGAAAACAGAAGTGACAACCATGTGATAGCAGCCTACCCCAGGAAACTGTGGCGAACATGGTCTGGACCGGCTCGGGGAGCCGAACAGACATTCCCATGGGCAGGGCGAGGAACACATCGAATATGCGACCAGCTGGCCCCATGCTGCGCTCAGCACCGCACCCGCCGCCATGTGGGCAGCCTGGGAAGAGGTGCGATCGCCCGCTGTCATGCACTTTGGCCTGGTGAGGCAGGCCTTAGCCCAGGCTGTGACTTTGGGGGTTTCCACAGGTCAGAGCCCAGGGCTAGCTGCCAACATGGCACAGGGCAATCCTGGGTCAACATCTGGCAGTGCTTGCACAGATGTGCAAGTGAGGTCTGGTCCCAAGTGGGCCACAGAGGGCCACTTTCACATCTGCTTTTTACCCTTTGAGGTGTTTTGCACTTCTCTTCAACAAGTAGCTTTGTCATGCTCACTCAGTTAAAAATCTAAAGTCATTTGTTACTTCATGTACAAGGCTCATGTACAAGGTCCATATTCTAAGTAGCTTTATTAAATTCTTGATGAAATTTATTTGATTATTAATGTATTTTCCCTACTGCAAAGCTCTTAATTGGTTTGTGGGAACTACAAAGCAGTGTCTATAAAGATAAGGCAACAGGATCACATCTCTTGGGTTTTTGTGTTGCTACCAATGAATTGCAGTCATATATTAGTGTAGTTTGCCTATAGAAATCAATCTGTCTTTCAAAGAACTGACCATCTTTCTGTAATTGTATAAGATTTCTAGTGCTTAGCCTCAGGCATATGCTTTAGATTGATTAATTCAAGTACTGAATGAACCTAATAGTCAAAATCAAAATCTTAGCTAATTACCAGAAAGGGACCCTGCATCTGCAAGCCTTTGTACTTAATATCCTTCAAATAATACTTTGCCTTTGTGTTGCTGATGGATGAATTTCTGTACCCTAATTTTGTCAGAATTTGCTTTTTTTTTTTTAACAATTGTGTGTTTATGTAATGAAAACTCATCAAACAGAAGGTAGCAGGGAAACGTTTAATGAAGTCTTGAGGTTTAGCATTCATTTAGTGTATTCGTTGATACACTAAGGAACGTTTTAGAGAGTTTATCTGCTCCCAAAAACTTTCCTACAGTCTCTGTTCAACATGCTGTGTATCAAGAGAAAGGGGAAGAGAATTAATATTGAAATGTTACTATTTCTAAAAGTCTGTATTATTGTGTGTGTGTATAGTTTTGAAATAGTGCCCTCTAGAGGGCACTAACTGATTTAAATCAGTGTCTTTGTTTGAATAACACCTTTCCGATACTGTATCCATGACCTAGCACCAGACACTTCAACCTGACGGTATTTAATCTTCACTTGTAAAAGCTGCCTTACCAGACATTGCATTTGTAATACTGAAATTCCTTGGATAAAATTGGTTAGCTGAGTGCAACATATTATTTACTTTTTAATTTAAGTGCCCACTTCTTCATTCCTGTGCTCAGGCTTGATGGAGTTTCACATTTCTTATTATCCATTTCAGTGTCAGCAGTTTATCTTCAAGGAGAAAGAGACATCATCATTAAATCACCCTCATCCTTAGCAAAAATGGGCAGGCCGTTTCTGTGGGTTCTTAATAGGGCTGTCAGGGAATTTGTTCTTTCTTGCATACAAACTGTGTCATGAACTGGCCTCTTAGTATGCAAAGGAATTAATACTGAAGTTGTGGAGAAAGGACGAGAAACTGAAAAATTCCAGTCAGCATATTGATGATATATGAGGAGTCAGTCTCTGCAGTTTGACATAACACTGTATTTTCAAACTTTCCTTTAACAAGTTTTACCCAACTTGCTGTCCAGTCAGTAAGGTGCAACCAGTGTATTGAGAGATGTTACAGCCTCAGGGCCAGGCCAGCCTTAGGTAGGGGAAGCAGGGACAGCCGCCCAGGGCCCCACACTTTGGGGCCCCACAGGAAGTGCTATTCCTGGAGCCCTGTCACTGCTGATCCTGAGGGGCCCGGGGAGCCCCAACAACACTACTGCTGTTCGTGCAGGGCCTGGCCACCGTTTCGGAGGTTTGTGGTGGTTACCTGGGAAACCATATCAAGCAGCAGCAGGCGTTCCTGAGGCCTCCAGGGCTTAGCAGCGATTAGGTAGCTAGATTGTGCTGGGGAAAGATGTGGGGCCCAGCAGAGTCAGGAAGGAGCAAGACCTGCCCATCTTCAGAGCACTCAAGCAGACCTTCAGGGTCTGCCTCCCTGCCCTAACAACTCGCCCCCTAGTAAGCCCCAACCTAGCCACTCGCCCCTTAGTAAGCCCTGGAGGTCCCTAGGAGCTCTCGCTGTCACCAACATACCGCCCCATGAAAGAAGTAATTAAAGAGACAGAATTTGATCGGGATGGTGTGAATTGCTAAACCTACAGAGGAGTCAGTTTAGAAAACCGTTTTTAAAAACCCGTTGATGCAGTTGTGTAAGCACTGGCTATAGATGACACCATCGCAAGTTAGAAGCTTGCTTTTTTGCCTGGAAATGGCCTTGAGACAAAAAAGGCAGGTGGAAAAGCAGCTTAAGTCCTTGTCTAAGCATGCAAGTGTGAATCTGCCCAGAGATTGACAAAGATGGAGTGGGGAGTTAGAGCAACACACCCAGCCCCCTTAACACTCTCACATTCTCTCACACAATAGCAGGCCACCTCATTGACCCCCACGTATGCATCCCAGTCCCTTCTCTCACACATCATAGGCAACCAGCTCCTCTCACACACACACACACACACACACCACCTCTCTCAAAAGGACTCCCCTATAGGGCCAGACTAAAGGTCCACAAAAATAACTATATTCCTAAGCAAGCACCAGATTGCCAGTTGTTAAAGGGGCATTGCCATGGGAACCCCAAATCTTCTTTTTGCCCTGGATTCTGCAAATTTGACATCTGACCCTGTTTTTCTTATTTACCTGATCCAGAATTCCTAGTAACAATTTCATTTCTGTTCAGCATACCTTTTTCTGCTTCCTGTTTATTGTTCAGGTTCCTAGGATAACAAGCTTTTTTTCAAAGAGGACTTTCAGATCACTTTTTTCAACTATACAAACAGCTTCTCAGCTCAGCTCTCATCCCTTGGAAGCCGCCATGTTTGGGGTGGCAGGGGCTGTGTATTATCTGTGTGAAAAAGCTTTTACCAGGAGGTGGAAACCCACAAAGGTTTGCCTCTTTCAGCTAGCTTTCCAATTTCCATGCATGTTCTCTGCCTCCGCCAAGGGAGCACTTCCTAAGCTGTGGCAAGAATTAACAGCTTAGAGTGGCACAAGTTCTGATTGATGTTGATTCCAGTGTTTGTAGGGTACTTGTGTGTGTGTAAGTAAATCCTTCAATCACCACATTGGGGCAAAGAAATCAGCTGTGAAAGGACAGCAAACTAAAAATGCAACATTTCAATATAATCAGTAGGACAGTTTTCTAAATTTTAAAAATACACAACATGAAGACTGCAACCTGAACAAGAAAAATCATAACAATCATTGTGCTGTGTTGAAAAGACCAGCTTATTTTGTTGTTTTAACAAAGCATATAAGATCATGGAATTTGCATGCAAAATATTACCAATATTTTTGAACACTTTTTTTCTAGTATTAAGCATTCCAGTATAACCAGTTTGTACTAGGAGGGGAGAAATAATTTAGAGGAAAATAAGAATTTCCTTAAAACAACATCACCCTCTTCTAAAACGGAACATGAGTGAAACCCTTTAAAGGTTCTGAAATTTGATAATTTCCTAAACATTTCTGGTGCTAACCAGATACCAAAAGTATTAAAGTATTTCAAGAGAGTCTGTAGTCAAGAGTTATCCAGCCCAGTTTTGGAATGCTCAAGATGTCTAGAGAATCAGGTAGACTTTGGGTTCTAGCTTGCACTTATCTGAATTGCAAACCTTTTGTAGTTCACCCAGTAAAATAGTTCCTGCACTATTTTGATATTGTAGACAAGCAACAGTGCTGTGGCAGGGAATCTCATGATGAAGCTGATATAATTGTCAGATATATACAGCAGATAAATAACTCTCTGTGAACCAGTCTGAATGTTAAATGCATTCTATTTCTGTTTTGTTTTTTAAGTGAATCTTAATCCTACAGTGACCTCGATCTTACAGTAGAGTTATAAGAGCCTCGAATGTCGCTGCTGTCGTTTTGGGATCTGTTCGCATTTTTCATTATAAACCCCTGAGGAACAGTTTCATGCTGAAATTGGCATGTGTGCATAGGGCTGAGTCCAGCAGCAATTTAAAAGGAAAAGTAGGCTCAATTCTTGTAGAAAAATAAATATCTGCTCTTGTGCTGCAAATCTAATAGGGGAAGCAAAACCACTATTTTTAGCATTCAAAATAGTTAAAAGCTCTTACGATGGTAGCATTAAACAGTACTGTACAACTATATTGCATAGAATTGATATTTTATTATGAAAATATACCATTACTGACATCCATAAAAGTTAATTTCAACATGTATATTTTAATTTTAAAAAGAAAAAAATCAAGCATTCTTCAGAATTCAGTATCATTCACTTGTTTAATGTTGCATTAAACTTTTGTTGTCCTTGTGTAACCTCTAGCATTAAAATATTCACATTTATGCCAACATTTTCATCTTTCACCCTTTGCTTGCTTCATAAAATGATAGGTAACGTCTATCTTTGCAAGAACAGTTTTACATATTTCTCCTGTTACTTGGAATACACTTCTAGAGAGCCAGGTCTAAATAATCTCTTCAGAGAAAGAGTATTGCTGTGCTGATATAGCATTTGTATCAGTTAATGAAATAATGAGGCTAACCTTCCAATTTTGCTGTATTATATCATCAAATATCCAATCCCTTGGTCTTAAAAATAAGTATCATAAGCATTTTGACACCCACAGAAAGAAATGTGACCAGTACTGTGAATATTAGGGGGGAAATCTTGGTCCTTTTACAAAATAGCATAGAGATAAATGCAATTGATCAAACACATTTATTAATTCTTTCCTACTAAAAAATGCCATTCTGTGATCCCATGCATTAGAAAATAAAGTTTCTCATTGACATTCTCATTTCTCATTAACTGCAACATCTTTCTCACCCACACAATCTTTTTCATCTTTGTCCTTTCTTAAAGCACAGTCCCTACAGAAAAGTGCAGAGTTGTCAGAGGTCACTTTTGCATGTTACCGGGGGGCGGGGTGTGTGGGGGGGAGAGATGGGACACTTCCATCAGAGAAATTGTGGCTGTATTCTCACGGGAATTAACACACGTAGGAATGTGCTATTCCGCTTTTATCCCATGAGAACCACTCACGCATGACCAGACCCCCCAGTGTAGCTTTTACACTGACAGGAGTTCTTGCAGCATAAAAGCACATTCCTACATGCTAATTTCCATGAGAACACAGCTGTGATTGCTCTGACAATTCCCTTCCTCCCAGGTAATGTGTGGAAGTGGCCATAGACTGATCATGGAAGACAATGGGTGAATCCACACAAGGTATGGAGAGCTCACTCCCTACATGCCTCATGGTGGGCAATTGCTGCTGCCACACTTTAGGGCTAGTGCAGGAAGCAAGAGAGATGGTTGGTCCAGCCACAGGGTAGCTAAGCAAGTCACTGTTGGCAGTCCCGCCACGCCCCGTGGCAGGGCTAAATCACTGCCCACATGAGTGGGCACCCGGCCCTGCTCCACCCCCACCCACTGTCCCACCCCTGTGACATGGCCACGTGGGACTGGAGCTAGTGCCAGCTGCTCCAAGCCCTGCAGCGGACCTCACTGTGCAGTGAGGCAGACAGGGACTGGACACATGAGCGGTGGTGTGCTACTGCGCCTTGGGCAGCCTTAACCCACTTGGGTAAGGCTGCTACGTGCTGGTTCCTTGGCCCTTTTCCGATTACGCAGCATGTAGCACCCAGTTGCTTCCCCCACCATGCAGCAGGGGGAATGTGTGGTGGCTGCCAGGCACACGATGCACGGCATCACGTGGTTAGGCGGCTGCCCAAGGCATGGTAAGTGCACTGTGTGGCTGCACCCAGTGACGTTACCTGAAAGCTGCTTCTAATGAAAAGCACCGTTGTTTTGTTTGCTTTGTAGTTGTACATCTCTCAAAGCAAATTGTATTTTAGCTTGAGTTTCTAGAAAACTAGGAATCCTCAGTGAGTTCTCTCAGTTTGATTGTCAAGAAAAAACAAAATTAACTTAATTTTAGCCTTTTGTGGGCACCTTAAGCAGGGTGAAGCTTCTGTGTTCCTTTTCTAGATAGGTAAGAAAACAGTTCTTTAAAATTTGGTCACTCCTGAATATTAATGTTTACCAGGTCTTCATCTTAGAGCAAGATTTTTTTTTCTTCCTAACTGAAAGAAAGGACAAAATCTTAAAACTGTGTAAACTGAGCACTTTATAGTGAATCTGAATTATCACTTGGTCAATAAATTTAGGTCTATAATCTGCCAGCAATGTCCTTGCATGTGCAGGAGAGATTTCCTGTATTCATCCAGAGAACATTAAATTCCAATGTCACGTCTGCGGAGTAGCTCTGCGAGCTCGCCGAGAAGGGGCACGAAGCATATAAACCGATGGGAATATTCTAAGCTGTTCTGTCTTTCTAGTAGCACCACACAATCGTCTGCAGGGCTAGATTATAAATGGGAATGAAGCTTTTTATTCTGTGGTACCAAAGTTAGATGCTATACATTTGGTAATATGTACTCTCCTCAATGCCCTGGCATGAGGTCTGGATGTTTTGCAGATGGGAAATGGTCACACTAACAGTGGCATATGTGTGTTTCTAATACATTTAAAACGTTCATTCAGTTTGAATTGACACTGTTATAGTCCTAGGGTAAAAGAGAAGGTTCGGTGTATGTTAATTGTAATGGGATTTCAGAGGTACCTTCTGTTTACATGATTTGAATATACTCAATGCATGGTACCACTGAATAAAAGAAAACCTTTCAAAATGGGCTACTAACCACTTTGCTAGGCTGCTGTGGGCACCGCAAAGTCTCAACGAAGTTGCTTGTCTTTAAACACAACATTTTCAAGGACCATACGATATTTTCTATGCATCAAATCACTCAGTACCTTCATATTTGTAAAATTAAATTAAATTGGCTAATAAAACTAAAGAAAATCCCACACCAGATAATTAGCTATCCAGTTCTTCTTCGAGGATCTCTGCGATTCTCACACTTGGGATTCACTTCCTGCTGTGCAGGCACCGGAAAACCTCTCGTCAGCAGTATCCAGGCAGATTACGCCTGGAAAAGACTAGAACATGGTGAGGGCTCCGCCCCCTCCACCCCCCCTCCCATCCCGAGAAAAGCGCGGGTCTGCATCACGAGGGATGGGAGGATAAATAGGGGGAGGAGCCTCCACCGCCTCAGTTCCTTCCAACCGCGTGGCGTTGGAAGACTTCTCGGCGCTATTCAGCATTTTGTCAGCTAAAAAGATTATAAAAAAGATTAGAAGAAAGACATATTCCAGGATAGGATTGTGAGTACGAGTGCCGCCCTAGCCCTCGGGACGTTCCCCGGGCCGTTGCGCCCCTCGGGGCAACAGAATGCCCAAGCAGCCGGGGTTTAAACGTTGTAGCTCCTGCCCTGCTACTCTCTCAGTGAGCGACCAGCACGAACGTTGCCTAACGTGCTTGGGAGAGGGCCATAATACCCAGAACTGTGGGGCCTGCTCGGTGCTCTCGAACAGAGCTAAGCGAGCGAGGGCTCTTAGACTGCAAGATATTCTGACCAAAAGGGCACTAGAGGGCGGAGAAGAGGGGCCTCTGAGGCTCCCCGCCCGGCACTCCAGGCCGATGGAAACTTCGGCTCCAACGGTTCCGACATCGACAGTACCGCCTAAACCGAGGGCGAGTCCCCACACCGGTACCGCCCGTACAGGCAAACTCGGTACCGAGGGACCGCACGACATTGCCGGTACCAACCGCTCCGCGGAGGGGAGCATCGCTACACACGCGTCCAGCCCTAGGCGCATGATGGGTAGCGGTACCGAGATACCAGGTGCGCGTGGAGCCGCACGCTGTTCGGAGCACGGGACCAAGACCAGCGAGAAAAAGAAAAAGAAGAAGAAGAGCTCTATACGAGAGACGGTACCGTCGGGACCGACGGCGAGTACACAGCAGGAGTCTCCACCATCGGGACCAACGAGGGGAACGGCACCGCCTACTCCACTGTCTCGGTCGGTACCGCCTCTTCTACTTACGGTACCGGCAGGGCGAAGAGAGTCTCGCTCCCGATCGCCTCGCTACCATTCACGATCCCGATCTCCCAGGTATCGCAACGAGCATGCACCACTCCGGTACCACTTAGAGCGCAGATCTCGTTCACCCTGTTCATGCTGTTCGCCAAGAGACGGGCACCGGGACTATGGCTATGGCCGAGAGTATCGGTACCGATCACGCAGTCCTCCCTCTTATGCGCAGGATTTCGAGTATCCTACACATCCTGCACGGGAGCATCCTTATCTGCCTCCGCCTCCACCTAGAGCGGCGCCAACGGCTACAATATCACGTCCCCCCCCTTCGGAGACGGGCTCGTTACAGGCACCATTGCACCCCGGAACCGTCGACACCGAGACGCTCGAGTCGGGACCGGGACCGAGGTTAGCGCCATCAGGGGCTACGCAGCTCTTGACCTCCCTGTTGGGGACCCACAGAGAGGACACGGTACCATCGGTACCGTCGGTACCCCGGATAGCTTCCCCGGGGGCATCGGCATCGCGATCGTCCTCATCGTCATCCCCATCACTTGAGGAGGATGAGACCATCTCCCCACCACCCCCTGACACCATATCGGATGCTAATATCTCTCTAGCCACAGAGGACTCTAAAGCATTCCAGTCGATGCTGAGGAGGATGGCGTCCTCCCTCCCTAAACTTCCCACGAAAGTGGTTAAAAAAGCCCAGACAGGACCCATTTTCGGTATCCTGGGGACAGGAGAATCTGGACACGTAACTTTACCCTTGCTAGACCAGCTGCTGGAACCGGCCACTGTCTTGTGGGCAAAACCGGCCTCTGTCTCTCCTACCAACAAATTGGCAGATTCTTTATATGCTGTACCCAAGGAAGGGGCGCAAATCTTCCATAACCACCCCCCTCCCAACTCCTTAGTAATCGCTGCTGCATCCGTAAGATCCAGAGCGGGGGGAATACAAACATCCCCGGCAGACAGGGAGGGAAGAAGGCTGGATGTCCTTGGAAGGAAAGTGTTCTCCTCGGACTCCCTGTCTTTTAGAATTGCAAACTATGCATCGGCCATGTGCGGCTATCAGCACTGGTTATGGTCTAAGATTGGCACTACGTCAGACCCCAACCAGTTGGCAGCACTGCAGAAAGAAGGCATGCAGATGGCCCAATTTCAATTAACGGCGAACATGCATGTGGCGGATGCCAACGCCAGAGGGATGGCATCTGCCATAGCACTTCGTAGACATGCTTGGCTTCGTTCCACAGCTCTCACCCAAGAAAACAAAACCAGAATAGAAGATCTGCCGTTCGATTGTGAGGGTCTGTTCTCTGCCTCTACAGACGACACTCTAAAAAAGATTAAGGAAATGAACCAGACGGCAAGATCCACGGGTGTAGTCAGGGCCATACGTAAAAAGTCCTTTACCACACAGGGCTATGCCTTCTCTTCAAGAAGGACACCCTACCAAAACTATAATTACTTTCAAGCTGGAAAAAGATTCCAGCAACATAATCAGCTCCCTTACCAACAACAGGGTGCTCAACAACGCAAGACATTTGGTAGACAAAGGGGCAGGGGTAAACCCTCCCCTAGTTCGTCGTCTGGACAACAGACGAAATCACGTTTTTAACGAAATTATGATCAAGGGAGATGATGAGGATAATCCCTCATTCCAGGACCGCCTGTTGCCCTATCTACCTGTATGGGAAGCCATCTCTTCTGATCGTTGGGTCAGAGAGATAGTACAACTGGGGTATGCCATACAGTTTCACACAACCCCTCCCCTCTCACCTTGCCCCCCTGGGGCTCCCCCCCCCCTCTACTCAAATACTAGTTGAAATTCAAAAACTCCTCAACAAGGGGGCTGTTGAGCTCGTTCCCAGAAATGGACATAATGCTGGGTTCTACTCTAGGTTCTTTGTGGTCCCTAAGAAGGATAAAGGGTCTAGACCCATACTGGACCTGAGATATCTCAACAAATTTGTTCGAAAGTTTAAATTTCGTATGACTTCCTTACCCGTCATTTTCATGGGCTTACAGCAAGGCGACTGGTTGGCCTCTCTTGATCTGAAAGACGCCTATTTCCACATTTCAATACGCCCTTCTCACCGTAAATTCTTACGATTTGTTGCAGGGGACCTTCTCCTCCAGTACCGGGTCCTCCCGTTCGGACTATCCACGGCACCACGCGTTTTCACGAAATGCGTGGCTGTCGTAGCAGCCTATCTGAGACGGCAGGGAGTCAGAATCTTCCCGTATCTAGACGATTGGCTGCTGGCGGCAACGTCGCAACAAGAACTTATGAGGCACGTGGAACTCACTATATCGCTCCTCAAAGACCTGGGATTTGTTCTCAACTTGGCAAAGTCGCACGTACGCCCTACACAGCGCTTACCGTTTATAGGGGCAATCTTGGACACCAGACACGCGAAAGCGTATCTTCCTACAGAGAGACTTCTTGCCATACGACAGGCATTAACCATTCTCCAAACACATCCCACCAGGTCAGTTCGTTTTTTCCTCCACTTACAGGGGCTAATGGCTTCCACTACCATGGTAACCCCTCATGCACGCCTGCACATAAGACCCCTACAACAATGGCTAGCCAACAATTACACACCCGCCATCCACCCCCTCAACATGAAGATCTCCATAACGAGGGAACTTCTTCTAAATCTACAATGGTGGGTAGACACAGAGCAGGTCCTAAAAGGGGTATCTTTCGATCCTCCCAGCATTCAGTCTGTCATTACAACAGATGCATCCCTAACTGGATGGGGTGCGCACATAGAAGACATCAAAGTGCATGGTCTCTGGTCTCAAGAGGAGACGCACCTGCACATCAACATGCTGGAACTGCGAGCCATACGTTGGGCGTTGAAGGCCTTACTTCCCCGCATCAAGGGTCAGAACGTTCAGATCGTCACAGACAATACCACAGCCATGTGGTATGTAAACAAACAAGGGGGAGCACATTCCACTCGTTTATCGAAGGAAGCAGAGACCATCTGGCACTGGTGTATAGATCACGACATACATGTTCACGCCATTCATCTGGCAGGAAACGACAACTCGAGGGCGGATTACCTCAGTCGCAAGTCAACGGACCAACACGAATGGTCACTGAAAGAAGAGGTCTTGATAGACATATTTCAAGACTGGGGAACTCCAACGATAGACCTATTCGCATCGCAGGGAAACGCCAAACTACCGAAATTCTGCAGCCGAGCAGGTATGGCACCAGAATCGATATCGGACGCCTTTGCCATATCTTGGCACGGGACATTCCTTTATGCGTTTCCACCGTTTCCCCTCATTCACAGAGTATTGTGCAAAGTCAGGACGGACAGAGCCCATCTCATTCTGATTGCTCCTTTTTGGCCCCGCCAAACCTGGTTCCAAACCTTACTGGGAATGGCGACACAGATCAGGAGGCTCCCGCCGATCGCCGATCTGCTCTCTCGAGAACGGGGAGAAATTCTTCACCACGATTTGCAAATGCTCCACCTCTCCGCTTGGTTGATTCGACCCCAATGAGCAATTTACCGCCGGAGGTTTCAGAAATATTTCTGAATTCAAGAAGACCTTCAACTCGCAAATGTTATGAGATGAAGTGGAGACGATTCTGTATGTGGTGTGGGGCGCAGTCTATCTCTTTGCAAACCTTGGACATGAACCATGTTTTCCTTTATCTTCTGAATCTGCAGAAGTTGCATTTGTCTTTGGCTTCCATAAAAGTTCATCTGGCGGCTCTATCCTCACGTTTGCAACCAGATGATAGTGAAACTCTTTTTTCTCACAAATTGATGAAGTCTTTTTGGAAAGGACTGATGAACACTTTCCCTCAGAGGTCAAGCCCTGCTCCTCAGTGGGACTTGAATCTCGTGCTGTCAAAACTAATGTCTCCTCCTTTCGAACCTTTAGCTTCTTGTAGCATGGAGAATTTGTCTATTAAAACGGCATTTTTGGTAGCAATTACTTCAGCTAGGAGGGTGAGTGAGCTCACAGCCCTTAGAGCTTCCCCTCCTTATATACTGTTCCATAGGGATAAAGTTGATCTACGAATTGATCCCTCTTTTATTCCCAAAGTAGTTTCCAGTTTTCATCTTAATCAGACAATTTCACTACCAGTTTTCTTCCCTAAACCTCATACTTCTGTTGAGGAACAAAGGTTACACACGTTAGACGTTAAAAGAACGCTTGCTTTCTACATCGATAGAACCAAATCTATAAGAGCGTGTGATTCCCTATTCATTTCATATGGGGGTCAAAGGATTGGAGTCAAGCTTTCCACACAGAGACTTTCAAAGTGGATCTTGTTGTGTATTCAGAAATGTTATGCCTTAGCAGACAAGGTTCCGCCTGCAGGATTGAGGGCTCACTCTACTAGAGCTACTGCTGCTTCATTGGCAAACTTCCAAGGGATAGATTTATCAGACATCTGTAGGGCTGCCACATGGGCGTCTGTCCATACGTTTACAAGACATTACTCTTTGGATCTGGCGGCCAGAGCAGATTCCCAGGTGGGAAGAGCAGTGCTAGACTCCTTCTTGAATGATCATCCTCGACTCCCTCCTCCTTGAGGTGAGATAACTAGAACTGCTTATTACTCTCCCAAGTGTGAGAATCGCAGAGATGCTCGAAGAAGAAACTGAGGTTACTTACCAGTAACTCTGTTCTTCAAGAGAGCTCCGCGTATTCTCACATCCCACCCACCTTCCCCTCAGTCTTGGATGGACATGCCAGGTCTTCCAGGCTGGGTTGGAAGGAACTGAGGCGGTGGGGGCTCCTCCCCCTATTTATCCTCCCATCCCTCGTGATGCGGACCCACGCTTTTCTCGGGATGGGAGGGGGGGTGGAGGGGGCGGAGCCCTCACCATGTTCTCGTCTTTTCCAGGCGTAATCTGCCTGGATACTGCTGACGAGAGGTTTTCCGGTGCCTGCACAGCAGGAAGTGAATCCCAAGTGTGAGAATACGCGGAGCTCTCTCGAAGAACAGAGTTACTGGTAAGTAACCTCTGTTTTTCCAGCTTCTTTGAAACTTGCAATGCCCACGGATCAGACAATGCTGCTCCAGTTTGGATGGTGAAATCTGTTTGCTCAGAAGTTACTAACCAGGTGGCTAGCCTTCTAGTTTGAAGTCTGAGAAAGATGATGGATTTTGTATTGAAATAGATTTTTTGCTTCCAGGAGGATTTTTGTTACCCAGTGGAATGCCTGGCTCTGACTGTCGAGGAAGTCATGCATATCCGTCAGGTGCTGGTGAAAGCAGAGCTGGAAAAGTACCAGCAATATAAAGATGTCTACACAGCCCTCAAGAAAGGCAAGGTATGCGTGGTTACCCTGATCACTGTGAAATGGTGTTAGTGAGAACAGGGAAATTGTGCTGGTCTCTTATCAGAGAACACCTAGTTAACATAAAGGATAAGAACAGTGATACCAGAAATGAATACCGACTCATTCCAGAGCTTTGTCATCAGTGGCTCACTCCTATTCTTATCCTGTATTGGACAAAGAAAACAGTCTTTTTCTGAAAGAGCAAATTATTATTATTGGTTTCATAGGTGGAAACGTGATCATTTATAGGGAAATGTTACATTTGTTTTGGACTCTCAATTAAGATGCAGTAACGTTCACAATAAGGGGCGTTTTTCAGTTTTCAGCTGTAGAAGAAATCCTAATTCTGTTAAGTCAATGGCAAAGCTACTATTGATTTCAATAGAGTCAGGATTTCACTTTGTAGCCCCAGTGCAGATTGGTTTGGAACTGAACTGCTAATATTGTGGACATTTCAATTTTTGTAGCTCTGTTTCTGTTGCCGTACGAGGAGGTTTTCCTTCTTCACCTGGTCGTACACCTGCCAGTTCTGTAAAAGGTAAGTTTTCGCTAGTTTAATACTGAGTATTCAGTTCATAGAGAGATTTTCAGATCAGAGCCGTAATGCATTCCACTTATTTCCTCTTCTTAAAATTAAGTGGTGGTGTGTTTTACGGCCCTGATCAAAAGCTCTGTGCAATGCACATACTTGATGGTGTGCATGGCACGTACCTGTTGTGCACTCTGTGCACAGCATATGGGTACATGGTGCACATGTGGCATACACACGCTGCTCACATGTGACCTTGGATCAGGCCCTAAATGCAGTTATGTCAGAAAATGAACTACGTATGTAAAAATGGCAGCTGCTTTCCGCATATGTATGCTTTGTATATATCCAGATCCAGAGTTAGAGAGTTTTTTAATGACTTCTGTTAGACTTGACAAGCAGGAGCAAGCTGAATGCTGTCCTGACAATCATTCCTCACTTGATCCTTGTTCCAAAGTGGTGATGCGAAAGCAAGAAAGAACCAAGTGACCTTTCATTTTAACATGTAGGGCTGTCAGACAACGCTTTTTTGCTTTTTTTTAACAAGTAGAGCAGGGCAAGTCTTGAGATGGTAGCCAGTTATAGGCCATAAATATGGGTTTGCAAGATGTCATTGTTTTACAGAATCACTTTTCAGAGGATAGCAGCATGATTTTTGGAGAGGAAAATTCCCCAAAAGTTGTCACTCCTCACTTTAGTATCTCTAGTTCCAAGTTCTCATCCAGGCTTTTGGATTGGTCTTTTGATTAAAAATGGAACAATGGGTGAACTTCCAAAAATGTATGGAGATTAAAAAAGAAAAAAGTAACTCCTGAAGATGTATCTTAGGTGTTGTCAGACTGAAGTATTGCATCTTTCAGTGGAATGATTCATATTTTATTTTTCTACCCAGGCCAGTATGTTCGCACTGTTGCAAGAAGGTAAGCTGATACATCTAAAGTCAGATCCTTGCTTTTTAGAAGCTGCACTTTGTGTAATACAGAAATCTCATTTTTATTCTGACAGATGCGATTGACATCAAAGCCATATTCCACCCTTCCTATTTTCTCTCTGGGACCTTCTGCCTTACAGAGAGGAGAAAGTTTTATGAGGCCAGATAAACCATCCACGAGCCATCACCGGTCACTGAGGAGTATGTCAAGGTGAGAGATTTCTTAAATCAGGTTTGCTCCTGGTAGAAAGATTGCCTACACGAGATTGCCCCATGGCAAAGGAGAATTCAGCTATTAGTGCTTACATTGCAGGCGCTTTCTACAGTGTGTTTAAATCTGCTTTTAGATAAACTGAAAATAAATTCCTTTCCTTGCCAACTTCTTTCTCCATTGGATACAAACTGAGATTATTCCTTTCATTTCTGCTCACATTGTTCACTGTAGGATGGGATCTTAGAGGAAAGGTCACAAGGCCTGATCTTCAACTGAATCAGGAATTCTCTCTAATTGGGTGATTATTAGCATGTAGCTGGCTCTTTTACTTTCTAGCTACAAACTTGTTTTAGTTTGTCCTTGACAACATTG
This sequence comes from Sphenodon punctatus, assembly GCA_003113815.1. Lineage (NCBI taxonomy): Eukaryota > Metazoa > Chordata > Lepidosauria > Sphenodontia > Sphenodontidae > Sphenodon > Sphenodon punctatus. Next base: position 2,186,374 of record QEPC01003937.1, read on the forward strand.
TAAATTTATCTTTTATTTATTTTACTTTGGGTCACTGCCAAAACTGATCACAGAAATAACATGGGGAAACGCCCTTCCTGAGACGATTCAGAAATCCCCCAGCCCCACCCTGTCCACGATCTGTCCAAACACCCACCATGATGATGTTTACACAAATACTTGCCAAATTAAAATGCATTTTATCATTATTTAAAACCTCTGCTATGCTAGCCTTCGCTGAGCAACGATTTAAACTTATTGATGTTACCCCTGTCATCTACCTGCTGTCTAATTCCCCTTCTCAGCATTTCAGGAGGGGAACAAGACTTGAAACAAAGATCATACTGTCTTCCTGTTGTGGTATTTGTCTAGTTTATCCCCGGCACCTATTGAAAAGGCGATTTGTTAATGGATAAAGAAATGCTGCTTTGTTTACAGGTTGTCCTCAAAGTCGAAGTCTCTGGACAAATCAGATGAAGAGCTACAGTTTCCCAAAGAGCTGATGGAAGACTGGAGCGCCATGGAAGTGTGCGTGGACTGCAAAAAATTCATTTCGGAAATCATCAATTCAAGCCGCCGCAGCCTCTCTCTGGCTAACAAACGAGCCAGGTTAAAAAGGAAAACACAGTCGTTCTACATGTCATCCCCAGGCACCTCTGACTACTGCCCTTCTGAGAGAACTATCAATGAGATCTGAGCCTTGTGCCTTTTTCTTTGCTTTGTCTTCATGAGGGTCCAGCATCCATGGGAGAGATCACTGAAACCAGATTGTCTTTCCATCCCTTTGTTTTACTTAGTGGGCTTGAATTTGCATTAGGCACAGGTTTTACTCCTCAACTTCCAGGGTCACTATAGTTGATATGCAACAAGTCAGCCAATAACTCGTTTGCATTGGAAGAAAATAATAGTGTAAAACTGTTGCCTTTTTGTATGTGTGCATTGTGAAGTGAAGAAGCCTTTACTTTTATTCCTTTTGGTCTTTTGGCCATTTGTTTAATCATTTTCAGGATGAGGGCTGAAATGTATATTTAGAGAACCAAAATTAATACAGATGTCAATATTAGCACAGTTGTAAGCGGTAAGTCATATTGGCATTCCCAACATAATAGCATTCATGGTCAGTTTGATCTGGTACACACAGAGCCATGTTATGTTGTAAAGCAAAACTAGGGAAGCTGTGGCTCCTATAACCATGCAGCACAAAGCCTAGAAGGATTTCTTAGCGCTCTCAAAGTTGCCGTCTTTTCTGAAATGTTATTACTGCTCTGAGATTATGGGACACTTGTTATAATGGCCGAGTTTAGTCTCAAATGCTGAAATAGAAAACCATTTCCCCTAAGCTGCTGTACTTCCAAGCCCTGATGTAATTATACGTGTATCCTGCCCAAGTATTAGTAATTTACTCCTTATCTTGAATGTATTGTGGTTATTATGAGTATAGTAGTTTCAGTAAGAGTTGTAGACTTTTTGGGAAGAGCAAGAGAGAAATGAGGCTTGTAATTTTAAATAGATTCCTGTAAAATACACAACATGGTTACCAAGAGAGGAAGGTGGGCAATATGTATATTTGTATTATAGCGGAACATAAAATTACCGCTGTAACTAAGAGTCTGGGAGCGTGTCCATTTTAAACCTCATTTTTATAGGGGTTTACTTCTTAGCTGTAAAAATGTATACTATGATGAAATTTGGGACAATGTCTCAGATTGGGAGAAATTCTTTTCTTTTTTTTTTTAAACTAAATTTTTCAAAAAAATACTCTGTTTCAAAGCTCAGTAATGTTACCAAACATCATATTTTTGCACTCTTCTTTTTTAATATCCAGGTGTTTTTTTAATTAAAGCAAAATTGAAGCTTAGTATGTAGTATGGAGTTATTCAAAGCAACACAGCACAGCCAAGTTAATAATATTTGAAAAACATTCAAACATATGCACAGTAGCTTTTCTGTAAAGTTTTTAATACCCAGATTCAAATTTCATGTGGAAAAGGTTAGTGGTGAAAGGATAACACAGTAGGATCATTTCAGATGTATTTATTAATGTGATCACACTACAGATTGATGAGATACCTCAGAAACACGCCAAAGCAGCAAGAACTGGACTTACCTAATGCATTTAAGATTGGTCAAACTCTAATTTGCTGAATGGACCAATCAGTCTCTTGTGTAGGTAATTTTTACAAAGGGTAACATTTTCACAAGCATCTAAGTGATTTAGGAGCCTACATCTTATTCTCAAAAACGTCCTATGAATGGAGGACATCAAGTTCCATTGGTTTTCAATTATAATTATGCTCTTCAATGCTTAAGTCACCTTGAAAGTAGGGGGTAGACAAATGTTGCAATCACTTAGATGCTTTTGAAAATTTTACTACCAAGTCCTCCCTTTCCCATTAAATAGTGGGCTTGTGCAGGCTCCTGACTTGAAACCTGTAAAGCCTGCAGAAAGGTATCAAAGCCATTCTGCTGCCACATCCCTTCTAGACAGAGAGCAGTTATCAGTGGATTCACAGGCTGGCTTCCTGCACAGGCTTCCCAAATCCTTCAGCCACCTGGCAGTGCTCCAGTTCTACTGCAAGGAAGGCTTTCTGCATCATGAGCTGTAACTCATCCCAGCATGTATTCCAACCGACCTCCACCCCCTGCAAGGACTCTTCAGACTTACTGGGACCTTCCTACCCCCATTTCTGTCTCATACACTTATGCACTGTAAACATGTACACACTGTGCTAAATGTTCAATGTTTTCTAGGCAACAAGAGCTGGAAATCCAGGCTTGTTGCTGAGCCCCTACCCTTCCCTCATTTCTTCATGCCTGGGGTGTTTAGGGCACAAAAATGGCTACACAGTAGTGGTGAGAGAGGGAATGTGTAGTGCAGTGTCATTCATATACAACAGGCACTGAAAAGAATCCTGCAGGCAAGTACTAGAATAGGCTGGGTATCTCATCTCAGTCATGGTAGCACTTTTTTCTTCGTTTCTGTGCCAAAGCCAAACCAGTCCATGCTTGAGCCGTCTTCCCCATAATGCTCACATGGGATCACATAGTGCCCGTTCTTTATTTTGCTGCTCTTGGAGGGCCCATGGAGAAAGTTGCAGGAGGAGGAAAGCAGTTCCTGAGGCTTTCAAGAGGGGGAGGAGGGAAGCAGGGGATTGTGGATTGGCAGAAGGAGCCCAAGCTGTAACGCTTTGGGATGCGCGTATGCACAGTGGAATCGGCTGTAATGCTACAGATCCCGGGTCCATCCATGCAGAGGTCAGCCCACCCTTGGTGCAGCAACATGACTTGCTCACTCAGTCCCTCCAGGACTAGATGACTGCATAATGTACATCCTAGAAGCCTTCACAGCCTCTTCGAAAGGGAGAATCTACTGTGGAACTGCCACGGTCTCGTAGTGCTACTTTCCATCTCTTCCTCCTATTTCCCACAAATCCTTCCTGGGTGCTCCAATGTCTTGAGGCAAAATAGGGCCACATATAATGCAGGAGCTTTTAATTTGGCAAAGGAGAATTCAGCCAACAGTGCAACTCTCCTTACTTTTCATGTAAAGCCTGACGGAGCACCTCGCTCTGCCTGTATCTGTGAGGTTATGTTCACTTTTTACCTCAACATTCATGTCTCTATCCCAGACCCATTCCAAGTGTTGAACGCCAGCAGCCGTTGCTTCCATACTTCATGAAGCTGCTCGGTTGTGGGGGCCTAACTGGTTTCCTACTTATGGTATAAACTTCATATCCGTGTAGGAACAGAACACACAAAACCTTGTAAATACCCCTGTAATATATTTATTAATATTTGGAAAGCTGCCATTCGTTGGGCAGTGGGAACTGACTTTCCTATACAGATTTAAAAGAGAAAAGACGGCAAGTCCTATTTATATGTATATTGACTATTACCTTAGGTTTAAAGTTTTGAGCCTCTCAAGGTGAAATTTTTAGAAGCTCACACATGGTAGACCTTTCTAAATGAGTGTCCATTAAAGAGAGATCTGTCTAGCTAGCACAGCAAGCTCACTTCCATGAGTTTTATAAGCTTTTATTTTTCTAAGTGTGTTAATAAACCTAGAGCTTGTTTAAGTGTAGACAGGAAGCCCAGATGGTTTTGAAAATGCCATTGACAGTGCAGTGCTCTTGCATTTTGTACATGAAAACCTTTGAGAATTCCAAGCCAGCTCAGCTTGCAAACTAGCTGTGATGAAAGTAGCAAGCAGGCCTTTGCTGCGGCTCTCTGTGTATATAACCTAAACTCTTCAATCAGTCATGGTGACAATGTTCATTTTTTCATTTAAACCCTTTATTTATAAAATTATGTGGGGAAAATAAAATGCCTTTCCATCATAGCCTTTGTCTCTGTTAATTATTCATTTGTTAAACTACTGTAAAATAGCGCTTTTTAAAAACTACTTTTATAGTGTTGCAAAGGTCAAATGGTTGTTCCTTTTGGTTAGAAAAAAAAAGTGTTAATGAAGGTGGATGAGAAACCTTTTAGTGCTTGCTGGAATGCATGAGAGGAAGGGAACATGTCAAAGTATTAGAATAGCAATAAAACGGCATATATAATCCACTGGAATCAGAGCATCAAATGATAACTATTCGCATGTAGAAAAAACCGGCTGGTTACAAGTAAACCCACCCCCACCCCGTTTATCAAAACAGCTCAGTAACACACAAGTGAAACGCTGTATATAATTTTAACACCTTTCTACATGCATTAATTGTTGAAGCTCTGAAATAACCACAGTCCACCTCCTTTCACTGCGCTCATTTTTAACGGGGCTGGCAGTCATTCAAAGAACACTTTTCACAAGGGAGGAGATCGTCAGGCACAATAATTCAAAATGAACGCAGTGTCTTTTCCAAAAGAAATGTTCTCTTCTTTCCTTCGTCCCATTCCCTACCTCCTCCATTCTTAAGAGATCTGTTCCAGTGGTTGCACGCAGGAGTGTTCAAAAACATTCACGGTCATGATTGCTGCCTTCATGCCTAACCTGGTCCAGCAGTTCCATGCTTTTTAAAAATATATATATATGTCTGTTTTATGATCTAAAACTTATTTGTGAAACAGTGACATCACACAGGGGTCAGGGGAATGGTGATGTAACTGTGTAGTCTGGTGCTGCAGCATCCATGTAACATTAGCATGAAATGATAAAGCATCTCCATGCTGAAGACTCGACACTAATTCCTTTCTCCTTTTATATGTCTACAGCATATATTAATGCTGGGTGCTTGAATTATTTACTATAATTATTCCTAGCTGAGCCGTCCATTATATTGTCTTCCTGAATTCCTCAATATGGTTTTGATCAGTCTGTATTACACTAATACACATAAATAACCAAATAAGGAAACAGCTAGAGAATATAAATTGTCTGACATAGCATAGCATAGACCATGCATGATAACATCAAACAGAAGTAAAACAGTGTTGGTCTAGCTAATCTAGATCAGCAAGATATAACTGGGCTGGGAGTCAGGCGACTTGGGGCTACTCCGTACCAGTTTCTATCCGGGCACTTGCTCTCTCCAGGCAAAGTGCCGTGTTAGCGTCCTGTTGTTCCGGGCAATGTACTGTTTGCCATCTGGAGCAAATGAACGATATATTTGAGCAGTCTCTGGTTTTGTGCATCTCACAGGACACGTCCTTTGGGATGTGGGAAGGCAGAGAACAAGTCCTATTGCTCCTGCAATGAGAGAATTCCAAAGGGCCAAGCTGTCGTAAAGGGGCCATAGCACAACCCTGACGTGGGCCCCTGGAAATACCTTTGGCAAATCACATGCCACACCCCCGTTTTCCCATTTGTAAAATGGTTATAATAAAATGAACCCAACTTTGTAACTGCTCTTGCGATGTACAAATGAAACAAGTTATACTGAGTGCTCACTATCCATTAGTATTACTTTATCACAATATATTTGTATTTAATTTTTCTGCCTCTGATTTCTATATGATTGCCCTCGCTGCTCCTCTTGATCCTTTCTCCCCACTCCCTCACCACTATGGAAGTTAGTTTCTTTAGTATTTTCTATAAAACCTTCCATTTCGTAAGACGTGCCTGCGGTTTTTAATCAAGTGGAGCTCACAGCAGTGAGGGCACAGTCAGAACCTGAGGGTGTGCGCATGCCATTTAGAAGTGATATTGTACTTCTCGTCAGCAGTTGTGTTTGCTTTGAATCACTGATAAAACAAAATATTTTCCTCTCCTACAGCATTTAACAATGTGCCTCAGTAGTCAGAGGTAGAATTTTTGATAGCAATTTCTATATTTTGAAATTAAAAATACATTAAAGCGTGCTCTCAGCAACTGATGTCACTGGAGTTCTGCAGTGATCCATGCTCACTGCATTTTCCCCATTGGCACCCATGAGGAAAATGCAGTGAACACAAGTCCCTGTACATATATGTGACATTCCAAGACAGACTCTCTGTTCCACCTTAAAGCTGGGCCACTGGTATAAAGTAGAGAAGCCTGCTTGAGAACATGTGCCCCTTGAGTAGGACTGTGGTAAGAAACCAAGTGAGTTACTATACCCAGATCACTGAGTTTTGTCAATTTAAGATTTTGCAAAGATGAATCATCAAAGGGCAGTTCTTTCCCCAAGCCTCCCACCAGAAGTAGAGTGCACTAGGACTTTAATAATACATCACACAGATGCCATCTTCTACTGGAAGTACACAAGGTTCTTTTTTAAAAACAAACAAACTGAGGGCACAGTTAAAGTCATTGAAGTCAATTGTAAAATTCCCATTAAGTGGAAGATTGCATCCTAAGGATTCAATCTGAGAGCCGAGGAGCTCAGTTTGGCTTTAGTGTCAATGGATTGGGGGATAGTAGAGTCAGGGTTTCAAAGAGGATGCTGAGATGCTATAATTGTTGGGGAAGTCTTCACATGCCTTTGCAAACCTGCCATACCCCTTGCAGCCAGAAAGCCAAAATAATCCATGGCAGATTCCCTCTAGTTCATGGGTGGGGAACTTCTTCCTTCCTGCAGGCCACTTTGAAAATTAGTCCAGGCTCCATGGGCTGGACAATAGTTGCATGGCAGGTGTGCTCTGGATGGGTGAAAGGCAGCAAGGGGTCCACCTCTTGAATCTGTCTCATGGATTCATCCCTTATCCTTGAGCGTGTGCCCTCCTCTCTGCTCCCTGCCTCCGTGCTTGTAAATGGGAACCAAATCCATTGATCAGATCCAGGAATAGGAAAGGGGCCATATTAAAGAGAGCTGTAGTCCATAATATGGGGCAGAAAATGTTCCACAATGAGAAATTTCCACTACCAAGTTTTTCTGTGGAAATTTTTCCAGGGCTATATAAAATTTTGTACAGGAAAATATTCCAATTAAACATTTTCTTAAATTTTATGCAAATTAATATTTAATGTTATTTGCATGGGGAAATTTCCCATTTATAATTTTCCAGAAAACCCACATCACTGGCTATAGCCAGATTTGCCCATGGACCAGAGATTTCCCATGCCTGCTCTAGCCCCTTACTGCCCTGCATATTCTCTCTGGCCATCAATTGTGTTTAGTGCCTTGCGAGTCTGCGCGCATGCAGTAGGAAATATTGCTCTTGTTTTGCAAATGGGAGAACCAGGCACAAAAAGCTTAAGCAATTTGCTCAAGGTCATACACAGCGTATTGCAGACTAGCTAGGAACAATACTCTGATCTCTCCAATCTCAGTGCTGTGCTTTTCCCTCGATTTAGGAAGCTTTCCGCTGTGATGGTTTATTTTGCCTTCTGCTTACCCCCACTTGCTCTTTTTGCTTTGGTCCATATAGCAAAGGGTTTGTGTAGGGGATAATAAAGCTGTTGTGCAACCATAATTTCACTAGACAACTTTAGAAAAGAGAGAGGGGAGAAAACACCAAGAGCTTGGGAATGTCTTAGTTACATTATCTGAATTAATCAATATTTGTATTATTATTATAAGCATTTATATAGCACCAGCGATGTACCCAGTGCTTTACAAAGAATAAGATAGACAGTCCCTGCCTGAGTGCTTACAATCTTAACACGGGGAGGGGGGAAACAGAGGGAGAGACAAGGGATGCAACATTCATAAGGATACAAAAGCTCAGGTACACCTTCTTGGCTTGGTTGCAGTAAATTGGGAGTTTGCAGAGAACAGGTGGAGGATGATTAGCAGGAGTTAGGAAGGGCAGGCCAGGTTTTTGTGCAGTTACTTCAGATTCCCAACAATCTTAGCGCATTAGTATTCATTTAGTCTATGCCTGTTAACTTTAGATATAAAAGACATGAATCTGGTCTGAGTTTATAGGCCGTTCTAACTGCGCACACTGTCAGAACCAGCATGAGCTTCTTGTTATTTTTCTTCTAATATAAAGGGTGCACAACATTGCCAAAAGGGATTCATCTGAGTTCAGAAGGAGGATTTACCTGTGAGTTTCAAAGGGTTTAGGGTGAGGAAGGGGCTCCAGTTATTGATTACAATCAAGGGGGAAATAAGCAGCTGAAGAGGACATTAAATTTGTATAATGTAATGAAAATGATAAAGCACAAAACAATTCCTAAAGAGATGTCTCAAGCTCATTCATCTTCCTCTGTGATGTCACTGTGCATGCACTTTTGTATGGCTTCTGAGACACCAGGGCAATTGTTTATAAACAGGAAAGGCAATAGAATTTTTTTTCTGCTTGTTTTCATGTAATGCAATACTAAAATGCAGTTTCTTGTTGATGCATTAATAATAAAAAGCTCTTTACAATTTGCATTTCACTAGTCCAGCTCTTTTGACATAGTATAGTGGTGTAAAAAAAATAATTAAAAAATCAACCCATGAAGTATTGCTTAAATACCTGGAGATAAAAAAAATACCTTTTAAGAGAGTGATGTTTATCATTTTGCCACTAGTACAAATAAATGTTGTATGCTTTCATCAGATTCTTACCTTGCTACAGCCCTTCATGCAGCAAAACAGAGCATAATACCGCTAGTCTACAGCAGAAAGTGCGTGTGGATGACTGGCTATGCCCTACAAGGTGCCAAAGTGATACAGAAGGCTAAACCCCATCACTTAATTTTAGTGAGTAGCTTCTAGAATATGTAATTACCAACAGTTGGGTTTGTTGCTTCATATCAGTTATGAATAGAGAAGATCTCACCCTACCAACCTTTCACAACTTTTTAGGAGCAAAGACATGAGGCGCAGAACCTGCTGGAAAGGTAGTGTGTTTCCATTTTCTCTCTCTCCAAGTGGCCATTCTTGACTGAAGGGTTATGCCCTTCCCTTGGAGCAGGAGGTAGGATCCTGCAAATTGATTGACAGCCCCTGCTCATGGGAGGGCAAGCCACAAGCCCAGTCTGGTCCTACCTCTTGGTGTGCTAGGATGTGGGTTCTAGAGGCTTCCTTTAGCAAAGTTTTAGAAAGAGCCTTCATAAAAAAAAAAATAAAAAAAAATTCCTTTCCCTCCTGTTTCCAAATGGTTGGGGGTTAGGTGTCCGCTCCCCTCCTCCTTCCTCTTTGAGGCTGCACAGGGAGTCCTTTCCTTATGCCATCAACAGTTGGTTGCTCCTAAAAGCCAGGGCGGCCACAGCAGCAGAGAGCTGCTCCCGTTGCCCAGTTGGGTTGGACAGAGCTGCAGCACAGTGAGGAAGCCTCTGGGCCCCTCCCTTCCCAAATGGATGGTTGGCATGGCCACTGGACTGAGATCTTGGATACCACAGCTCTCTGCAAGACAAAGACCACAGAGCTTTGAGGTTGTGACTTGGTTGCAGACGGAGGCATTTGTAGCAAAGATGGCAACAGCAGAGGACACGCAATTTGCCAAAACTGTAAGCTCCAATTAATGTTGCTCCCCCACCCACTAACTCAAGGCAAAGCTGACAAATCCTCCTCCCCATAGATGCAAATTCCAGAGCAGGTGATTCTTATGGTTTGGGTACAGAGTAGTAAGCTTGTCCTGACCTCCTCCCAGCCTTGCAGGACCTCCAACTTCCTATGCAGGAAGAATGTGGAGGATTATCCTTAACAATGGGATGATCAGACTTGGGGGGAGGTCAAGCCTCTCCTCTGGCATATTGATGGCCTCCAGGGCCTGCATGTGCTTACTCCACTGCCACTTTAACCCATGGGTCAAGTTTCTCTCTATTGGTTTCCTTGAAGACTAGTTTCAGTGACCATCATGTCAGTGAGATGGGTTTCAGAGCTAGGCACTCTCTCTTTGATAAAGACAAAATGGTCTTGAGAACTGATCCATCATTTCTTTTGAAAATGAACTCCTTTCATGGGGTTCAAGAACTTTCCTTGTCCTTTTGTCTTGACCTCAACCTCATCAATGTTGTCACTGAATATAACAATGACAAAAACATAGTTGGTTATATTCTTATACTACAACTTTTTGAGGTAGTTATATTTGTGGTAGCTATGGCAGGTCTAGACTGGGTTTGACAGCAATCTGTGGGTGTTCGCTAGCAAAGCCGCACGGGGGTGGGGGCTTTCAGACTGGCTGAACCACGTGCATATCCTGGCATGCACAATCCCTCCCACAGCCAAAATATTTGGGGAGGGGGGAGGTTGAAAGTAGCACGAGACCACAAAGGAAAATCTCAGTAAAACCAGATTTCCCTTTTCTTTAGCAAGAGAGGGACAACATGAAAGACTGGTTTCTGAACCCAGAAAAACATCCAACCCCCATTAAAGAGATGAGAGATGTACCAAGGTAGTTGAGAGGGTACTTTTTATTGGACCAACAAGGTAGTCTTTACTTTAGCTCTCAGTTCTCTCACACTCAGAACCAATGGCAAACGCAAACTAAAAACAGCCACTAAAAAGGCATTGGCTTAAGCAAAAGGGGTCCACAAGTTCCAGCAAAGGATAAAACAAGCACCAATACACAAGGCAGACCTAGGACAGACCAAAACAATTAAATAAAAAAAAAAATTGTGCTATGACTGACCTTACTATATGCACTAACAACACTAAGGGACTAAACTGCCCTACAGAGACGTAAACTATGGCAGTTTGCTATCCAGAATAAAATTAATATAATAGTAGGTCAGGAAACGCATTTAGTAAATAAAGGTAACTTGAGACTCGGACATAAAAAATATGAGCAAGTGCTCATAGTAAAAAGGCAGGCATTTTTATGGGGTTCACAAAGTCACTGAATTTTAAAAAGCGAAAATAAATGAAAGATCCATAGGGGCGCTATCTTATAGTTACGGGGGACATGGAAGGAAAAATATACAATAGTACGACTATATGCTCCCAATACAGAAACTTTGAATTTTTTTTTTTAAGTTATCCCTATCATAAAGAGAGAAGCAACAGACAGGTTAATTATATGTGGAGACTTCAATGCACCCACTTTCCCACTAGATAAGTCCTCAGATTCTATTTTAAAAAACTTACAAGAAAAATTGTGGAGCTAATTCAAAAGGCAGATTGGATAAGTGCTTGGAGGACCCAAAACCCAACTAGTAGAGAATACTTCTATTCCTGTATATTGAACATACTCTGGTCCCTACAGAATTGATAGATCTATGTGTCCACTCTAAAATAATACAAGCCACATTCAGTGATCATAGTGCCATATGGCTAAAAATACAGGAAGACAACAATGAAGAGAGGCAAATACATAATAACTGGAGATTAAATAAAAGTATTTTATTGGATACAACAGTAAAAGGGAAAATTCAGGAAGATTTGAAAGAATATTTTGTGAACAATGAAACGCCTGATGTGTCCCCAGTAATTATTTGGGAGGCTATGAAGGCCTGCATCAGGGGGATTGTATCTCTCTGCTGCAGCCTACAAAAGAAAGGAACCAACGAGATAAATAAAGGAACTTTAATTAAAATTGGCAGCATTGTATAAAAATCAAAAAAATAAACAGATGAAAAAAATGAGCAAACAAATTGCTGAAGTTAGATTAATAAATTCTTTAGAATCAGAAGAGAATAAAAAAAATTAAGATCTACAAAACATTTTTAATTTTTTTAAAGGCACTAAACCGGATCGCGCATTAGCATGGTTGGTAAAAAGGAAAGGGACGAGACAATATGGGCCATAAAAATCTTAAAGGTAAAGAAATGAAAGATTTGTACAGTTTTACTCTGAACTATACCAAAGTACTCAACCCGATAAACAAGGAATAGAAGATTTAAAAAAAAAAAAAAGATTTAAGCACACCAAAACTTAATCAAGCACAATTAGAAACTTTAGATGCCCACATAACTACAGAAGAGGTTTCAGAAGTAATTAAGGAGCTCTCTAATAATAAAGCTCCGGGTCTGGAAAGATACTTACCTGAATTTTATAAAACATATGAACAAATCCTCTCCCCTAGACTCGTCACAGTATACAATGCTTTTCTGAGAGGAAAAAAAATGGGGGACTCTTTTATGAAGCAAACATCACACTACGCCCAAAACTGGGAAAGTGTCTGGATGAGTGCTCAGGGTACAGACCTATATCGCTATTAAACACAGATTGATTTATTTTTTACTAAAATTATGGCCTCAAGATTACAATATTACATAAAAGATATAATACCCTCAGACCAGTCGGGTTTCATAAAAGGAAGGTTAGGAACAGACAATGTCAGAAAGGCGATAAATGTCATTCAAAATACAAAAATGAAAAGACCCCGGAGGCTATTGTCTCATTGGATGCAGACAAGGCCTTTGATCGCCTAGAAATACCATTCTCATTGGCTACACTAAAAAAAAAAATATGGGTATTACAGGGAAATTCTTGGAATGGATTAAAATAATATACAAAACACCCAATTCCAAATTGATAGTTAATGGGGAACAGACAGAGGCCTTCAACTTACAATGGGGCACAAGCCCAGACTGCCCCTTACCCCCTTTGCTATTTGATGTAGGTCTGGAACCCCTGGCAATGGGCATTCGCCAAGATGAAGACATTCAAGGGATAGAATTTGGAACACAACAGATTAAACTTGCAATGTATGCTGATGACACAATGCTATTTATAGCAATCATCAAACAATCAATACCTAGATTAATAAAGTGTCTGGAAGAGTTCAGTCAAGTATTCAGGTATAAAATTCATCTAAAAATCCCAAATGTTCCTAATGAATACACAAAACCCATCCAAACAAGAAATCTTAGCGATCACTCCATTTCAAATTAACAAATACCCAAATAAAATATTTATGAATTAACCTGACAAAAAACACCCATCTATTATACAAAAATAATTTCTTACCCCTATTGGAAAAATGCAAAAGACAGAGATGCGTGGACCTCCTCCAACGTTTCTGGATGAGGAAAATAAACTTAATAAAAATGTTCATCTTACCCAAACTATTATACATAATAATGCCACTACCTATAAGAGCTCCCAATGAATTCTTCAAAGCCTTTAATAAAATAATCTTCAGTATAATATGGGGAAAAAAGAAACCATGTATCAGAAGGTCCATTTTATTTACTCCTACAGACATGGAGGTTTGAGCCTACCTAACTTTAAAGGATATTATTGGGCATCAATTCTTAGAGGTGTTAAAATGTGATTTGATTCAGAAAAAGACCCCAAATGGGTAGAATTAGAGAAACACATTTAATATATCTAAATTTAAGGACATCTTTCAGGAAGAAATGGGAGGCCAAATTAAAGGGACACCCCTCAGCCCTAAGCGGGGGGTGAATTTGTGTCCACCCACCCCCAAACAGGGTGCCGGGCAGGGATTGGGCAAAGGGTTCCTTTTGCCCTCCTCCCTGCCTGCTCACAGGGCAGCAGCACAGGTAGGCCAATGGGGAGAGAGGAGGGGCACGGACAGGTATATATACCTGTAGCAGCCGGGTGCCTCTTCCTCTCTCCTCAACCTCAGGCTGCACGCGGAGGTTTTTTCCTTCAGGCGAGGATCTTCTCTTTATCAAGGTGAGTCCTCGTTGCCAGCAGCCATGGGGCTGAGGGAGGGATGGGGGGGGAACCCCGACCTCAGCTGGGAGGGCTGAGGGAAGGGGGGGTATCCCCCAGCTTAAATTAAATCCCCCCAGCGTAAATTAAAAGGCCCCAGCAGGGGCTGGAAAAAAGGGGGGAAACCCCGAATAGAGTACCACCGCCGCGGGACTAAGCAGCGGCGCTCAGCTTAAAACTTAAAAGGCCCCTGGAGGGACTGAGGGAAAGGGGGGGGGGGGAGAGAATCCCCTCCTGGAGCTCTGCCGCAGGACAGGGCAGCAGCGCCCAGATTGAAGCAAGAGGCCCCAGCAGGGGCTGAAGGGAGGGGAGGTATAACTCCACTAAATTGTAAAAAATCATCACTTACCAAAAAAGAAAAAAAAAATGCTTCAGTACTGGCAGAGTAAGGGCTTAAGCCAAGCTAGAAATATATTTTTAGGAGACAATACCATGACACTAGACGCCATCCAGCCTCGGACAAAAGCGTAAAGTGGACCAATGGTTATATTGTAAAATACATAGCTATTTCTATCACCCTCATAACAGGAAATCATTCCAGAGAGCACTACATCCATTAGAAGCGATCTTGTTTTTAGGTGGTTCAAATAAGGGTATAATATCCCGAATTTATCAGACAGTGAAAACTATCTTAAGCCCTCCAGATGCTGGATACTTAGATGCTTGGGGAGATGATCTACATTTTCTGATAACTAAGGAAACAATGACACAAATCTGGATACATATGAACAAATGTGCCAAATCCTTGATTGTCAGAGAACCACAGGTCAAACTTACGCTCAGATTTTATCTAACACCTGAGCAAATTGTGCAAATGAATAAAACGTATAGCCCATTATGCTAGAGGGGATGTGGGGTGAATGGTAATTATCTGCACTGCTGGTGGGGATGTGTAAAGGTGGAGCCTTTTTGGAGACAAATTTGGAAAACAGTTGGAAAAGCCACTGAACTCTCACCACCATTTGATCCAAAGATTGCCCTGATATGGCCAGCAGAGTTAAGGAAGAACGTAAAGGTACCTACCCGTAAGGCGCTGATTCTTGCAGCTATTCACGTCATCCTCAGCAGTTGGAAATCCATGAAAGAACCTGCAATGGAAGGCTGGCTACGAAGGTTATGGTTTGTGCTTTCGACAGACAGAATTGTTGTGGATATCCATGACTCATTGGAGTGCTATGCAACGTGGTCACCCTGTTGGACTATAATTATAGAACATACTGACACTGACTCACAACCACCTTACATTAAGCTTCAATCTATTTGAAGGATTAGATGGACCTGGAAATGACTAATGACATATTTGCTGGCTCTATAAGAACAGATAGAAACTTATATAGAGAAGTATAGGCCTATGCTGGGACACACCTGCATCCTACTTTTTGCTTGGGAGCTATTTTTAAAGATTTTTTTTAAGGTTAAGATTGGTTACTTGTGACATGTATATGTATGTATGTTCGTTTCAAATGTGATACTTTTGCTTTATTTCGGTTATATAATTTACCTTAAAAAATAAATATATATATAAAAAGGGTATTCGCTTGTAAGCAAGATGAAAAGCCAAATATTTTGGCTTTGGAAAGAACATGGCTTGTCATGTAAACCTGATTTATTTTAAAAGGGGGATATTACAAGTGGTTAGAAAAAAGGTAAGAATGCAACCGTAGGTGCTGAAGGAAAATAGAAAACACTGAGTCTTCCTATCTTAGCAGGAAATAACTAATCATCATAAAAAAATATATTAAAATAATAAATCAAAACTTAGCAATCATTCAACACAAGTTACTGTCATGGATGAGTAACTGACTGAAGGATAGGAAACCAAAAGATGGGACCAAAGAGTTATTTATTTTTACAATGGAGAGTAGTTCTAGTTGAATGAAACCAGTGTTTTAAAATGAATGAGCTGGAAAGGGGAGTAAGAGTGAGGTGACCAAGTTTGCAAACAACAGTTACTCAAGATAGGTTAGGCTACACTGGTCCGTAAGGATTACAGGAGGACTGCCGAGTGCCAGAACATAAAATGGAAGATTAAGGTCAATGTTGACAAGTGATACACACAGGAGAAAATTAATCCTAGTTATACATACACAATGCTAGGTTCTAAATTAGGTGTGATCATCACTGAGGAAAAGGACCTTTAGTCATTGCGGACAGTTCATTGAAAACATCAGCTCAATGTGCAGCAGTCAAAAAGGCAAATGATGTTAGGAATTGTTAGAAGAGGGCTAGAGAATTAAACAAAATATAATGCTTCTATATAAGTCTATGATGCAACCACACCAGGACTATTGTATCCAGTTCTGGTTGCCTGATTCAACAAAAATGACTAAAGGTACGGAACTGCTACCATACAAGGCTAGCTTAGAGCTCTTCAGCAGGGGGAAGATGAAGGGGATACGACAGACCCTTACAATACCATGAATGGTGTGAAACAAGTACTAGGGAGCTGTTGTGCACCATCTCAACATCTAAGACTAGGCCGGACTATGAAAACCAACTAGCAACAGATTTAAAAACAAAAGTAATTTTTCCACCCACAAACTTGTGGAACATAACTGGCTTTAAACAAGGATTGGATAACTTCTTAGAAGATAGGTCCATAAATGGCTATTAGTCAAGTTGAGCGAGTGACATAACCTCTGTTGCAATCTGGGGATACAGGACAGGGAACGGATAGCTCCATTATGCACACCTCTCTAAAAGGGATTGTTGGTAGCCACTATAGAAGTCTGAATGCTGGGCTGGACAGAGCATTGATCGGAGTATGGCACTTCTGTTCTTAAGCTATTTCATACATGGTTAGTAATTCTCATTAACCAAACAGGAAATGGTTGCTTAATTAAAAATGCCCTACTTTTACCCATTCAGTAACAGGAAGACATGCACTCATGCTTCTGGTAAGAGTCCCATGAGTCAGCAAACTGAAGGGGGTGGAGGAGAGGTTTGCTAGCTTATAGAAACAAGCATGTTAAAATCTTAAGCAAGAACACCACTAACGAAGAGCCTCTTTTTTATGCTACAAAGCAGGACTATGACAGCGATTTGATATTTATAATTAGGGCTTTTTACGTATTGCTCCATGGATGTGTATAGGAACAAATCACACAGCCAGATTCCTGCCTCAGTTAGATTACCCTGTAAACTAGATTGGCAAAGGGTGTGGAGTAGGTAAATGGAACAAGTTTCTGCGTACATTTTTTATTTCTAGTGACTATCTTAATAAAGGCCTGGCTTTAAAAATGCTAGTCACAACATCTTACCATTCTCTAACTTATATCTACATTATTTTTAAATTCACAAGTTGCAGGAACTGGAACCACTGTTTAATACATCTCAGTTTGTGAGGCTGCTATTATACGAACAGTGGGAAGGCTAAAAGAGGATTATATAATTTTTACACTATACAATTGAGAACAAATAGAAATTCAGTCTCCAGTACTATGGCTACTTCCAGAACTGCTCTAGCTAAGCAGCACTTCAGTGTTAATGAGAAAGCTTTAGACTAGGAGCTTACTATAGAGCAGAAAGTGTATGAAATGGAACATTTATCTGAATATGTATGTAGTGTGCAAAAGAGATGCATTGCTATGACATTGCTGGTGGGGGTGATGGCTGAACAGTAAAGGGAGAAACAATACCACCTCTTCCTCACCATCTTGTGTAATGCCCATTTAAATTCTTATCCATTGCTCCTACAGCAGCCCAATCGGTCTAAAGACCCACATCCTCTGCCTCTTCTCCTGTGTCTGGTTATACCAGTTAATGATCTGACCCTCTGACCCTTCACGCCCCAACCAAAATCAAAGTGATCCTTTTTGAAAAGGGTATTTTCTGCCATGCTCAAGTCTCAACCCTCCATTTAGCTCAGACTTCCCTACAGTTGGTATGTGCTCCCCAATTGACTATTTTCCTATTAAAAGATCCTCATTCGCTTAAGGGAGGGGGACAGAGAAATGCTTGTCCATCACTTTAAGTACTGTAGGCGAGAGATGCTATGGTCTGTCTCTGGATGATCAAAGAGGTAGGTGGGTTTGCTTGCAAATGGACCCGGGCACGATGAACTATATAGTGCAAGAGAGTGAGCATAAGTTTACTGTGATTAGTCTTCATACAATTCTTTTCTCTTGTGCAACAGGCAAAAGCTACTGCAAAAACAAGTAACAAAATGAAAAGTCTGAACCTACAAACCACACCACCTAGAATTGAAGCAGCAATGGCTGGAAGAGGAGAATCAGGACCAGCTTTGAGAAGGAATGCAACACTGATTATAGAGGCCCAATAGCACCCCTAGAGTTAAGGCGAGAGAGCCATCTCATTCTTTCTTCTCCTATACTTAACGGGGCAGTTTTTTAGCCACTGTACTTCCAGGTTGCGACTCAGACTGTCTCAGGCTGCTGCTTTATTAAGCACACTTGTGTGCCTCTAGAATGCTTGAAACTTCAAGCACCGTGTACAATAATTGCTGGTGTGATTTCACAAAGATCCAAACTTTTAAATCCATGTTATGGATATCGTTTGTGTCAATGGGGGAAAACCGTTATGCCGCGCATGCGTGCTTAACAAAGCTGAGCCCATAAAAGCCAAGTCGTCCCACTCCCACTCCCTCACTAGCGAGCCTGCCCATGGCTGCAGTAGCAGAATGGGTCGGGTCGGGGTGGGGGAATTGATACTGCCTCCCACCCACCCTCCTCAGTGAGTACTACCTAACCACCACTGGCAGCAGCCTGGGCAGCGAAGGAACTACCACCACCCTCCCCACCTGTCTGCCTGAGTACCCCGCCTGCTCACACCAACTCATCCTCACCACTGATGGAGCCGCCTGCAGCAGCCGTTGGGAAGAGGGGCATGGAGCCTAGTGGCTCTTGGCTGCCCCCCTCAAACAAAGGAGCTCCTGCCTGTGTCTCCCAGGCAGGTGCAGTTGGTAGCACTGTCTCCTCTGCTTGCTCTTCCTCTATATGCTGCACCAGGGCGCCGGGACGAGGCTGCACCAGCCACGGGGAGCAAACAACATGGTTGCCGCCGCCACCACCGAGCAAATCTCACTTGCTGCCCACGCTGCAACGAGGGCTCAAACCTAGCCAGCTCCGCCCCTACCCCAGCAGCATTTCCAGCCAAACGGCGCGAGAGAGCCGCTTCTCCCTGTCCCACAGCGAGTATGGTGGCCGAGCGCAGGTGTCAGTGTCTGAGTGTGAGACTCCCTCCTGAAATACCCGACAGGGGACCACATCACCCTATTCTCGTCCTCTATTCACCCCAGCTCTCCCTTACACCCATTCCCCCAATTAGCTCTCAAATCCCCCTTACCCACTGACCCCTCAACCCATCCACACACCCTCCCTCCCCACTAACCTCCAGCCTGCACATCTCTATCCCTCATTAACCCCAAAACCCCTTCCTCCCCCTACTCCTCAGCCCCCCACATCCCCATTCCCCCTTAACCTCCAAACACAACACCCCTTTTCTCCGCATTCAGCTCCAGCCGCCCATCTCTCCATTAACCCCAACCACTCCTTCCCCACTCACCCCAGCCCTCACAACCATTTCCTCCCAATAACCGCCAAACACCCTTCCCTATACACCCCACACTTCCCCACTCGAGACATTTTAAAAAACCTAATTCCATCATCTAAAAACCTTTGCTCACTTTCTTTAAATACCATCAACAGTATAACAAAAAATTGCCACTTCTTCATCTCTACTAATTAGTAATTCATTTCCATTCAAATACCTTAAAGAGTTAATTTTCATGCTGAAATTGTATAGTTTGGTTGAAAATCCAGAAATGAAATACAAGTTGATATATTGTAAGAAATAATTAACTTGTTAAGGCACTTGAGTGGAAATGAATTTATTAATTAATAGAGACAGTGAAGTCATGCTAATTGTTATTACAATGTTGATGGTATTTAAAGAAGGCAATTTATGATGTTAAGACAACATTGATATAGACAAGAGTTGTTAATGAAAGGTATGAGTGAGTACTAGGAGTACTACTGATGTAGTTGAAAAGGATGTATTGTAAAATAACACAGTTTTAGGTGATGTAGTAAAATTATTATTCTTCACTAATTTGCCTTAACTGTGAATTTAAAAAGTAAAGGTTTTTAGATGTTTGAATGTTAAACAATGTCTTAGCCAATTCCCAGACATGCATGTGCACAGAGGGAGAGAACAGACCACAATAAGGAAACAGGACATAGCATGGCACAAGAGTGACTGACGGAAGGAAGGTTGCACCATTTGTGTTAAGGGGTTCAGTGCAGTGACCCGCCCCTCCCCACTTCCTTTCCAAGTGATTTTACATCACACCAGGGCAGAACAAAGGGAGTGACCCAAGTCAATAGGTCACACTAGGTGTGCAGACATGGTAGAAGCCCTTAAGCAGCTTGGCCAGGGAGTCAGGAAGCAGATTAGTTGCTTCCTCAGAGGCATGAAGCCCAGAGCAATTAAGAAGCCTGGAGAACAGCTTTAGGGCTGGACAATCAAGCCAGCAAGAGGCACAGCTGCTAGGGAGGAGGGCCGAGCTGCCTCAGCAAACTAGTCCAGCGGTTGCAATGCCAGCAGAAGCCAGGGAGCAGGAAACTGCTGCAAAGACCTGTTTCTAAGAGGGCCACACCAGGAACTGCAGCCTTCTCTACACCTAGAAGCTACAAAAAGGGGTGCTAAACAAGATCCAAATACATCAGCAGTTTTAAGCAAGCTAGGAGCATCTGTACCTGAGCTAAGAGGCTGTGAGGGAGTAGGAAAGTCCTTAGCGATTTCATTTTAAGTAAACCTTCTTTACCTGCTCTAGTCAAATGTTGAATACTGCACCATAGTTTTCCCAACATGTCACTGCTTTCACACAAGCTTTGTCCACCGTGTTTTGAGACTATCAAGCCAGGGCCCCTACCATAGTGGAATCAAGAACACATTTTACAAATGTCTCTCTCACTTTCCCACTAATTCTTCTTCCTGAAATTTTATCCTAGAAAAAACATCATGTCATCCATAACCTTGATTTAACTGACTTGCAGCAAACTCTGTCCAAATGACTGAAGGCTTCTGCTTCAAGTAGCCCTTTCTCTAGAGGAAAGAACATGGCGCCGGGTTTAACTTGGAATAAAGTATAAGGAGCAGCTGAAGAGACCAGTCCAAAACATTCCATGTAGCATTGTTGCATTCAATGCATCTCAGGCAGGAACTTGTATTCACCAGGTTGTCCCCATTGGTGTCAATGGGGAATACACAGTGAACACGAGGTCCCGATGCCAGGACTTCCATCTTTTACAACAAAATTATGCTATCTTTTAAAAGAAATCCACCTATAAGGAAAATGCACTTCGATAAGTTACAAAGAACCCATACTACAGTTAGGAAGCAAGTTACAAAGAACCCATACTACAGTTAGGAAGTAGTCTGTCAGTATAATTTTTACATCTACAAAATAGCCATTTTAAAAAGGCAGATAATGAGTAGCACAATTTTTGAAGTAGAAATAAGTTATAGAATAATATTTAAAAATCATCAGTTACAAAAACTATTTTTTCCTGTTTGCACAATTAAAAATCTCTGCAACAGATTGTTCAGGCTTTCCAAGGAATTTTCAACTTTTAAACAGATCATGGGTTGTTTACTTCCAACTGAAGGTTGCATCAAAAAACCTGCCTCCTTCCAATTTCTAAGGAAGGGCATTACTTGTGACAGTTTGGTATTCCTAACTATTTGGAATGACAGCTAGTGTGATTTTGTACTAGTCTGCAGGAGTTGCTTTGACAAAACCACAACATGCAGAGGAGGAAGTTATGAGCAGAAATATCACTGATGGCTTATAGAAGGCTCTGAAAAGTCAAATGTTAACGTTTGTTATTTCTCAGAGTATATAAAACTTCAACAAATATTAAAACAGTCTTGCTAGCAGGGTTGTGTGCAACTTGACTGCTTCTTCCTCCTTTGATATCTTGTCTGTGGTATTTTATTTATTTTATCTTATATGCTGCCCTTCTCATGACAGCTCAGGCTCATAGTCAATAAAACCCCATTCCCTACCCAGAAACCCTACCTGTAAAGCCACCTATTATTATTAAAAAACATTTATATAGCACCAGCAGTGTACCTGGCACTTTACAAAGTAATAAAATAGACACGGTCCCTGCCCCTAGGGCTTACAATCTGAGAGACAGGAGCTGGGGGAGAGACTTAGGAAGGGGAACAGAGGGAGAGACAAGGGGTCTAACATTCATGAAGATGCGAGGTCTCAAGTGCACGTACTTGGCTTGGTTACGATGAGAATGACAGCAGGCAGGTCCATGTTGCAAGGATAAGGGTAAACCGATCGTAGGTATAGGAATAGTGGCTCAGCAGGATAAAGAGTCAGACAGAGCAGAGCGAAAGAGGTGAGTTTTAAGGAGAGATTTGAAGGTATGAAGGGAGGGGGCAAGGCGGATGTGGACAGGGAGGGAGTTCCAGGCATGGGGGGCAGCAAGTGAGAAGGGACGAAGGCGCTTAGGGGAGCAGGGAAGGCGTGGAAGGGTGAGAGAAGGGACAGAGGAGGAGCGAAGTGCACGGGCTGGAGTATGGAGGGCGATAAGTGCAGAGAGGTAGGGGGGAGCAAGGTTGTGAAGAGCTTTATAGGTGAAGACTAGGAGCTTGTGCAGGATTCGTTCAGGAAGGGGAAGCCAGTGAAGCGAAGAGAGGAGGGGCTGCACATGGTCGAAGCGACTGGCGAGGTAGATGACCCTGGCAGCAGAGTTTTGGACAGAGATGAGGGGAGAAAGGTGAGACCGGGGAAGGCCAGTGAGAAGGAGGTTACAGTAATCGAGGCGAGAGATGACCAGAGCATGAACAAGAGTTTTGGCAGACGAGACAGAGAGAAAAGGGCGAATCTTAGCAATGTTATGGAGGGAGAAGCGACAGGATTTAGCAACAGAGTCAATGTAGGGTTTAAAAGAAAGGGCTGAGTCAAAGATGAAGCCTAGGCTACGGGCTTGGGGGACAGGCAGGATGGTGACTCCATCAATAGTTATTGACAGTGAGGAAGGAGAGGAAGGATGAGGGGGGAAGATAAGGAGTTCAGTTTTAGCCATGTTGAGTTTGAGTTGACGTTGAGACATCCAGGTAGAGATGTCAGAGAGACAGTTGATGAGACGAGCTTGAACAGAGGGAGAGAGAGAGGGAGTAGAGAGATAGAGTTGAGTGTCATCAGCATAGAGGTGGTATTGGAAGCCATGGGAGGCAATGAGTTTGCCTAAGGATGAGGTATAGATCGAGAAGAGGAGAGGGCCAAGAACAGAGCCTTGAGGAACACCAACTGAGAGGGGGAAGGAGGAGGAGGTGGAGTTGGAGAGAGACACATTAAAGGAGCGGTCAGAGAGGTAGGAGGAGAACCAGTTATGGACAGAGCCACAAAAGCCAAGGGAGTGAAGGGAATCCAGCAAGAGTGAGTGGTCAACAGTATCAAAGGCAGCAGAGAGGTCAAGGAGGACAAGAATGGAATAGAGAAATTTAGATTTAGCCACCAGAAGATCATTGGTGATCTTAGCGAAAGCAGTTTCAGTAGAATGAAGGGGGCGGAAGTCAGAGTGGAGGGGGTCAAAGGAGGAGCTGGAAGACAGTCAAGGCAGCGGGAGTAGACAACACATTCAAGCAGCTTGGAAGCAAAAGGAAGGAGTGAGACAGGACGGTAGCTAGAAGGGTCAAGAGTGGACTTTTTGAGGATAGGAGAGACTGTGGCATGTTTGAAGGCAGAGGGGAAAGAGCCAGTAGAGAGGGAGAGGATGATGTGTAGGAAGGAGGGGGCGACAGTGGAAGTAATGGGATCAAAGGGGCAAGTGGAAGGGTTGGAGGACAGCAGATTTCCTCGAGGGAGGCAGGGGGGAGGAGGACAGGAGAGAAGGAGGGGGAGAAGGGAGAGGGGTGGGAAGCGATGTCGAGGCGGATCTTATCTATCTTGAAGGTGAAGAAGGAGGCAAGATCCTGAGCACAAAGGGAAGAAGGAGGAGGAGGACAGGGAGGCTTGAGGAGGGAGTCAAAAGGTAGAGAACAGGCGGCGAGGGTCCCAACAACAGAACTCAATGCAAGTGTAGTAGTGTTGTCTAGCAATGGAGACAGCAGAAGTAAGGGAGGAGAGACAGAATTTAAAGTGAAGGAAATCAATGTGAGTGCATTCAGCAGCACGGGTGCAAGAACGGAGGTGGCGGATACTAGGGGTGAACCAAGGACGGGGATTGTGGGAGAAGGCAGGGCGGGAGGAGAGAGGGGCAAGGGAGTCACGGGTGGAGGAGAGAGAAGCGTTGAGAGCAGAGACAGCGGAGTCAGGGGAGGAGGAAGAGAAAACTTTAGGAAGAAGGGGAGAGAGAGGAGGCAAAGTCCAGGGAATCAACAGCTTGAGTGTCACGGAAGGGGTGTAGAGAAGGGGAAGAGGAGCTTCCTCACCCCTAAAAAACTTCCTCAACCCACAACCACACACAGCTCACCAACCAACCCGAATTCCTATCCCCAAATGCCTTACTAAACAAAAACGTTGTGCACTGTCTTCGGCAGATGGTCAAACTCTGGCTCAAGCAAACCTCTAGGGCAAGGGAGTTCCATAAAACTAGAGCAGCAACCAAGAACGCCCCCTGCACGCCCTGTCCCACGGACAAAAGTAACAGATGAAACTTGCAGGAGGGTGCTCCTAGCCAACTGCAGGGGCTGCAATGAACATGGTAGAACAGGCGATCTTTCAGACATGTGAGGTCCAGGCCATTTAGTGCTTTAAAAGGTCAAAAACAGCACCCTGAATTGTGCCTGGAAAGCAAAAAGGAACCAGTGCAAACTCCAGAGCACTGATGTAATGTGCTCCCAGCGGCCGGTCCGCAAAAGGTAGATGGGCCGCCACGTTCTACACCAGCTTCAGCTTCCAAACAGTCATTAAGGGTAGCCTCACATGGAGCGCATTGCGGTAGTCTAGCCTCGAGGTGACGAAAGCATGGACGACAGTAGCAAGGTCCGAATCAGAAAAACAACCGCAGCCTCTTCACCGGATCAAGTTGGTGAAAAGTGTTCCTGGGCACAACCCGATGCTCCAGGCACAACATGCGGTTCGGGAGCACTCCAAGGCTGTGAACCTGAGTGATCCCCATCAATAACTAGAGTCCCTGTCCTCTACAAGTCACAGAGCCGGCCCACCATCACCACCTCCGTCTTGTCAGGATTCAGCCTTCATTGGTTCACCCTCATCCAGTACCCAACTACAGCTGGGCAATGGGTAATCACTGAGACTACAGGACCCGGGTCAGATGAAAATGAGAGGTAAAGCTGAGTGTCAACAAAATATTGATGACACTTCACACCAAGCCACTGAATGACCTTGCCCACAGATGTACACATCTGAAGACAGGAGACAATATGGAACCCTGTGAGACCCCACAGGGGAGGCCACGGGGAGATGATGAGCAATCGCCCATCACCACCCGCAGAGACCTCCCCGACAGGAATGAATGCAACCACCCAAGAGCAGCCCTGCACCCCCCCGCCAGGTCCAGCAGTCATGCCAACATCATCAACTGTGTCAAAGGCCACTGAAAGATCTGACAAGATCAACAGGGTACAATTTCCCTTCACCATCTCCAGGTACAAGTCGTCGACCAAGGTTACACACAGTCTCCATGCCATACCAAGACGAAAGCCTGACTGAAAAGGGTCTAGGAATCGGACAGCGTTGAGGTGAGCCTCTGAGGTGAGCGGTCTGGTTCAGTCGCCTTTACACTCAGTCTGATCTAATGTGTGAAATCTGCACAAAGTCTCTTCTTGTAAAGATGTAGAGTAGAAACGTAATAGGAAACATTTATTTAAAAACCAATTTCCCCACAAATACTTTTTATGAGGTATCTGCTACTTTCATAGAAAAAACCCAAGCCAGTAATAGGAAAATAATTTATTTCTCCCTCAGCACCAGAAAACAATCAAATCAGACAGTACTAAATTGCGTTTTTTAGACTATATTTAACATCTATGCCACTAGCATTAACAATTCTTTGATACAAATCCAAGAGGTAGAGCATAGATGTGTCTTGTTCAGACACTGTACTGAACAGTTCAGGAGTTAGTGCCACCACTTAAGCTCTAGCTTTGAGACAGCCAGAGGGTTCCAGATTCAGGAGTAAACAACCCCATTATTTTATTGTTCCAGTTCACATAAATAGTCATGCATCAGCCAGCAAAGACTTCACAAAACTCAGTGCTCTTGTACCTATATGTTCTTCCCCAGACAGAGGGCTGGAGCTTCTCTTTTTTGTAAAACAAAGATTCATAATAAATATATATATACACACACAGTTTCTTAAAAATTACATTGAGCACAAAAAGCTCAAGTGGTCTGAAAGGGAAACCATTTCCTACCTCCTCTATCAATGCACATTTTTTCAATTTAAGAAGTGCCAAAAATATCATTTCCGGTGTCTGGAGGGCATGGAATTACTGAAATGAAAAACTGTAAGAAGGACCAGTTTAATCTTCTCTGTGAATTAGCAAATGCTGCTGTGGAAGCTGCAAAGATCTAAAAAAAGTAACTTCTCTTTTTCATTAGGCTTTTTATAAACAAATATAAAAATCTATCAAGTATCCGCCTCAGAGAGAAGACTCAAGGGAAAAATAAATTCTGTCACAGTTCAGTGCTCCATTGATGCTGCTGCCATGGCAGATTTCATGCTCTCTCGTGTCGACGAGGTTAGTTCTTCAAACTCGGTGTTTAGTTTGCCAATCACCCATTCCAGGGCTTCTCGACCCTGTCAAGACACACACTGAAGATTAGCACATTTAATACAGATGCAGTGCCAGAGTTAAAAAAAAAACTTTAAATCTTTCCTCTGTCAGACACTAGGGGTTGCTTGCCCATGGTCAGGTTTTTTGCATGAGATTCAATCTCATGAGCAAACAGCACTAACTTCAGATTGCAGCATAGCTGCATGCTCATGTTAATTTCTTCCAGAGTTTGGCTCAGTTATATATACAAAAAATAACTGATCCAATCTCACGTTCCCCCAACCCTGGAACTAGGGGGACACTAAGAGGTTTCCTGGGGTGGTTGGGGACCCATACCCTAGTTCCTCCATGCACCAGGGAACCCCCTAGGGAAGCAGCACCCAACCAAAGCCACTTTGCCAAGCACTGCCTAGTGTTGGACAGGAGAAAGGAAGGAGAATCCATGCCTCTAGTAGCACTCGGCAAACAGGGTTTGCCTGGCTGCAAACCCTGTTTCCCTATGAAGTCCCCTAGCAGGGGGACCGGGTGCGGGTTCCCAACCAGTCCCCCAACCAGGAAACCCCCTAGGGAAGCAGTGCCCAGGCAAACCTCCTTTCTCTCCCCACCCAACACTAGCAGCGCTTGGCAAAGGGGACACTTCCCGATCAAATTTCACAGGGAGTTTACTTAACGTTAGATTCCCATGCGCGCATGCAAATTTAACATTAAATCCAACTCACGTTAGTGATAGGACTGGATTTTCCAGCCGTCATCTGTGATGAAACTCACGGAAACTTCTCTGCCTGATGCGAGAAGGTGCATGCCCCCATTACCTAATCTTATGTTACACAGAAACTAACATCAGATTGTGAAACATGGGAAGCAGCCTGGGACTCTTAATTGAAACCTGTTTTGTATTATTATGGAGTTGTGGTTTCACAGTATCCCATCTTGTTCAAGCTGCATTATAAGGAAGTGTTTGAATAACTGTCTCACCCTTCTCTTGTTCTTATGCAACAAATTAGGACAACCCTGAAGGAGGACTGTTGTCACAGGAAGTGCACAAGAGACTTCTTCAATGGATCCATTAAAATGTCCAACTGCTAAATTGTAAGAAATGCTTTCATTGTCAATTACTCATTTTAACAAACAATTCCATCACATACAGGAGATCAAAACTATATTCTATTCTTGATCAATTCAATTGTTAAATTGCATCCACAAATTCAAAAAAATTGACAGACCCAAGCTTGCCTTTCCGACACTGGGGTGACAGAAAGGCAAAAAAGACAACTTGCCCGCCTACCCCCGCTGAAACCTTTTCTCCAGGAATTTGCTGTAAGATTCAGGGACCGCCTCGCCCTCCACGCCCCAGAGCGGGTCCTTCCGTCTGCCGGGGGTGCCTTCTTGGAGGTCCCCCACGTTAAGCGGGGGGCCACAATGGAGAGGGCATTCTTGGTGGCCGGGACGTGCCTTTGGAACTCCCTCCCGGAGGAAGCTTGCCTGGCCCCAAGTCTTTTGGCATTTCGACGAAGTTGTAAAACCTGGCTGTTCGCCCAGGCCTTTGGGGAGGGTGGGTTAGTGGGTTTTTATTTCCCCCTTACCCTTATTTATTGTGATGCCCCGGGTCCTGTTTTAATTGTAGTATTTTCTGAATGTTTTAATTGTTTTTAGATGTATTTTATATTTATGTTTTTTCTGGTTTGTAAGCCGCCCCGAGCTATTTTAGGAGGGGCGGGGTAGAAATTTGATTAAATAAATAAAATAAAATATCTGTTCCTCCCACAACAGGAATGTTTTAAAAACAGCCTCATTACAAAGAGCACAAGAAACTCTTTGAAATGCTACCCAATTTGAAAAAGGCACAACTCTTACTATTCGTATAGTGGCAAATCATATGGCACTAGCCAGTTACACAAGTTTATGCAATGGCCTGCAGCTATTTTTTATTTGGCTCCTTTCCAATTCCTAAACCTAGCCTGTGGATCCAGTCCCAAGCAATATTATGAGGGAGTTCAGGGGAAGAACAGAGATGACGGCATACACTCAACGATAGGGGAGTGACCCACTACATACACAATGTCTGGACCCTTCCTTCCCCTTTAAGTCCCCTCCCCCGCAACTCCTATCTATCCTATGGAGCTTGTCCCAACTTTCAAACTGACCTGCATTATTTTAAGACACCCCACCCCTGGCTTACATAAAACTGCTTATCTTGTAAAAATCTTAACTTTTAACTTCCTGTCTTGAATAGCTTTCATAGCCTTAATGATCCATTAGCAGCTTTGGTGTTCAATCTCTCACTTAAAGCTAAGACATCTGGTAACTAGAATTTATTGTTACTCCTGGAAGTTACTCAGGTAGTACTTGCCCATATTCCTATGCTACTGTTTGAATTACATTAGCTTTATAAACAGCAATACCTGCAGCAACTTGAAGGGTTAAGGAAAGGAAGCAGATGCAAATAAGTTTGCAATGCTGTCCTCAGGGTTATGTACACTCTGCAAGATATTCCAGAGTAGGTCCCTATCCTATCTGCTCCTCTTCCCTAAAGAGTATAATATTTGAGGAATTGCACATTCAAACAAACACCTGCATAGACAGAAGAATGTTTAAGCCTGCCTCTGAACTTGGACAACTTGTCAGTCCATGGATATCATACTAATTTCAAACAGAACTTTGCCTTGTTGAATTTTATTTATTTTTAAAAAGGTTCTGGTAGGTGTTCATAAGAACTTTGCTAAGGAAGCACAAGATCAGTTTCTCCTTTACTTTCAATTAAACTTGCGCTCTTAAGTGGGGCATTAAGAGCCTGAAAAGCCATTGTTTATTCATAACTAGCAATGCCTCTGTTAGAAGTGCTTAATTATTTGTAGTGCATAGTACCCCTGATAATGCCCACCCATTAGAAGACCATATCTTCTGCAAAGAACATGGATTTTTATTTCTGAAATTGAGCAAGAATGAGAAATTTCAGCCTTACAGAGTTGCATTTTGAGCATTAAGTATCTGGAAATCAAGGTTAAGAATGCAAGTGCCACATAGTTAAGGGGGACACTGTCAAATGTACAAATTAGGTAGACACTTGATTTTTCTTTAATCTCTGTCACCTTAGGTGGCATTTACAATAAGTACAGTCTTGTTAGGCAGAAATACTTTTGCAAACTGGTGCCCCTTTAACAAGGGAAACACAAAGGAAAACCATTAAAATTTCATCTAAGTAAATCTAATCACATTGAGAATGACTTAACTAGTCACAACTTTTTGAATTGACTTTTGTTACTCGTTTCCAATGAAGGGCTTGCTACTCAGTAGCGTTCAGCAACTGACTCCAAATTCTCTGTCAGCCTATAAACTAAATTTTTAATCCAAGTAATTAGCTATTTTATTCAGTTCCAGTAGACAAAATCTGCAGAGACATGTTATCAGTGGTACTACATTTAAGATAAGTTCCTCATGCTGCTGTGGGAGATTTCAGAAGAAATCTGAACTGGAATCTGAACTAATGAGGCTTTGCATCTTTTTTCTGTTAATTTCTTTAGAAAGAAGGAGCTTAGCAACTCTGTTCAATTAAATGAAATCTGACAGAGGACTGGTTTACAGCATTTCAAATATAATATAATCTGCTGTGGCATTTAAATAGCATATTATTACCGATGTCTAATTGAGCAAGCACATTTGTAACCAAGCAAGCACATAAATAAGGTGGATAGCATGTACCATTCGTTAATCCATTACTGCATGTTAGTATTACATTACACATGTTCAATCAACATGAAGGAAAAAAATGATATGAAGAACTACTAATAGTTGCAAGTAAACCGATAAAACGTTGGCCACTTCAGTTGAGTTTTTTGGATTAGAAAACATTAACTGTTTGCTGAAGTAAAAAAATTTCATGGGTGGAGAAGCAAACAAAGCACATAACCACCATTCACTATTTTTCAAGTTATATACACACACAAGTTATAAATATTAAGAGGACACATAACTAAGAGAAGCTTGTTAAAGAGTTTCTTGGGATTTTCTAGTTGGGCACATTCAGAGTGTGCTCCCAAGCAAGGGAAAGGAACTGGAGAGCAAACCCCTTTGCACAAGCACCCCCCTCCTCCCATGTGGGAAGGTAGCACAGGCTGTGCTGGGTGTTCCTTCCTGCACCGGGAGCACATTGTGTGAATGCACTCAGTGTCAAGCTCATTTTAACTAGTAGGAAAACCAATAAAAGCTGTTGGCTGACCAGCACGAAGGAACTAAGAAATCTATCAATTTCTCTATTAAAATTGAAAGGATGGACAAATTTGCCATACTGAACAAGCCAAGGTCTTTGAAATTAAATTTTATTTTGGTCATGTAGCCTAAGGAAGGTCATTGGTTTGTAGGAGTTGGCGAACTATGTAATCAGTATAGATACTATGCTTCTTTTCCATCTCGCCACAGCAACAGTAACTGGTCATAATAGATTTAAAAGAGGAAGATGATGGGAAAGTCCTTATCCCCCACTAGATCGGCCTATCTACAGGTAACTTCCACCCATGTGACAACTATTTACCTCTTGAAATAGAGGGAAAGCTGACCTTCTGTTCCTGCCAGGGAGAACAGAGCAAGCTGCTCCTATTCTCTGTCTAGAGAAATCACTCCCTTAAGTATGCTAAACATATAGAATAGAATTACATTCTCATTAAAAAGCACCATCACCTGCCCAAGTGCCAGTAGTAACAATGTTCTTTTCCTCTCATTTACAACAAGTAAAAAGGTAGGGAAGTCACTACAGTAAATGTAGCAGTAGTTGTCACTCTTTCCAGAGAGGACAATTATTCTCCACTACTGCCCCATGGACCAGTGCTGATCCATGACCAGGTTTTCACTGATCACTACCAACTCTGTTAGGGACAGCTTCTTCAGCTACACCTCCCTACACCATCACATGCTGTCTCCCACAGCTGCTCCACTCAGTCCCCACAACTCCTCCTCTCCCCACTGGAAGCAGGCGGATACTTGCATTTTGCTTCCTTAGTTTTAGTCAATCAGTACTTTGAGGGTGAAGAGATCAGCTGTCTACCCATCCCAAACAAAGATGCATGGGCTTGCCTTCAAAACAGTGTTTCCGATATTGTCAGGGGCTTTCCTAGTGTGCATTTGGTTAGAAAACTCTAGACAGTCCACTGAGTAAGAATGTTAGAGAGGCACCAATAAAGGTTACAGACTGCTTGATCCATCCAGTATCCCAGAATTTCAAGGTTAACAGGACCAGACAAGTTTGCCATTCCTGCTATGCAATGTGTGTATATATAACAATACATGCAAGGCTTTGTTTTGTTTTGTTTTAAATTCAAACAAACACAATACTCCATGCACACATTTGCTAGAAAGCTGAAATGCTGTACCAAGGTATTGAATGCTGGAATTACCACTAGTTAGTACAAAGTGCAGCTGTAGAGAGACTGCTAGCTTAGAGCGCTTTCTGAATGTTGAATTATCCACTCAATATCATCCCACCCCTGGAGTAACACAGAAAAGAGTAACAGCTTAAGGCACAACATTCTTCCGTCATCACGACAACTCTCAGGTGCCAGTTCTGCAATCTCAAAGACTTACAGCAATATTCAATACTTACTTAAGCATTTTTTAAAATGGTAAGCAACTTTTCCAGAAAGGTTTTAATATATGAAAGACGGGCTTTGAGAACACCAAGTACTTTGCATCTTTGCTCACCCACCTCCTGAAAACAGGGCTGCTGCTAGCAGTGTACCCATATTCCTGCCAAGTTCAAGATCTCAATGGATTCCCAGCTACAGGAGAAGCAACAGAGAGGTTCTGTTCCATTGTAAGAAACTTGGCCAAGCAAAGTGTGTCATTAAGATGCCGTGGGAGGGGGGGGGGGAAGCTTCCCTACAATACCACAGGGCACATGAAATGGGACTGAAATTATTCTTGCCATAACTATCTCCTTCTTAAGTTAGTTAAACCTACAAATTAGAGCAGTATTTATAGCAGCAAAGGAGAAGTCAAATGGGTAGCTCCAGAATTTCCCTCGCCTTCTTTTGTTGGGTTCCATGATGATCTACTCCTATTCCCACCACACCCCCTTATAAATTAGAAGGGATTTAGGAAAGTTTGGGGTGTATCATACTCTTGTAATGGTTGGAAGCCAGATGAGAGACAACCCTTAACTTGCTCTCCTAAACAGCAAGGCTTTCTCAACTAGTGACTTGCCATTACACCACTAGGTCAAATTCTCTTTCCAATTGTACACCTCATACTCCTCTGCCTACTCCATGCCTACCTGTATTTATCCTTTTCTTCCCATACCAGTCAGTACTTGTACCTCACACAGCACTTCTCCAAAACCACAAAATATAAATTGCATGTTATTCTGTTGCCTTTCCTTCAGCTGGTATCAGCAGCACAGATGTGTATTTTTTTTATTTTTTTTTTTTTTTTAAAGAAACACACTATTGGAGAGGAAGCAAGATATTAATCCCAGCAGCAGTGGACAAATCACTGCCATGGCTCCACTGTGCATTGTCAAACAGGGTTTGGGGAAGCACAGAGCTTCTCTCACTGGGCCTTACACAATCTAGGCAGAAACACACAGAATCTTTCCAAAGACACCAGGGAAATTCTAGATTCTGTAGCAAAAGCTGGTTCCACTATACTGACTTGGATGACTTTACCCATAGGCAAGTCGAGAGAATAAAAGCTGGGTAGGAACCAGAATGAGTCTGACAGTCAGGGAACAGCCTGTTATCACTCCTTCAGTATTCCATTTTGTGAATAAAAAATTTGGCCTCTAGGCCTAGTTTTCACAGACAACAGTTTTGCTCTCTTATCTATATTATGAATAAGTTAACAGCTGCTTGGACTACCATTGTACCTCCCAAGTTAGACAGTTAAGTATAGATGTACCTAAATAGTTCTTAATGCAGCTTTGCAAGTGTTTCATTACTCGCTCCCAGTAACATTACAGCAACAGGAGTCAAGCTGCAATGGGTACTAAAATTAGTACCCACAGGTAATACTAACTTTTGGGGCACCTAATGGGCTATGCAAGGAGCAATCAGGTGCCTGATGCCTAAATATGTAAGCATTGTCCAGAGAAACTGACAGTCCAGCTGGGAGTGCTGCAGAGCCCACCTCAGCAATGCTCCAGTGAGGGCTTGTCAGTTACAAAGGCGGGCCAGGGCTTCCCTCACATAGCACTGCAATAGGCAATGTGGCCAAGAAGCCACTTTTGAAACTGACAAGCACTGGCTGAGAGTAGCTCTGCAGCGATCCCTTCCAAACGTCAGTCAGTGAGGTGAGAGGTGCTGGGAGAGAGAGTAGAAGAAGCCTTTGAAATAGCCTGGATCATTGCAGAACTGTGTTCTGCAGCAGTCCCAGCTGGGGCCTGTCACTTTCAAAGACCAGCTGCTATGTTCGAGCAGCCTGTTGAGTCCCATCCTGGTATCAATGGCGCCCAAACAGGGTTGGGTAGATTCAGGCATGCCAGATTTGTTGGGGTTACCCAAATCTTCAGATGCCTGGTTGCAGCTCTATTCAGGAGCAACAAGGTGTTACTGGTTAGAAAGGAATTCACATAATCCAAAAGATAATCCTGTAGCATTCTTTCCCTGCTGAATCCCCATCAGGATCAGTGGGAATTCCATACAAAAGGTTACAGCTTTGGGCCTTAAAGGTAACATGCAACAGCACAAGTGTTCAAGAATTAATGCCTTAACTACATACCTTTCTAGCATTGGAGGATATTGTGCTTGCCATTAAGCTTTCCAAGTAACTACTGAGGCTAACCCCTTTTACAGTAATGATTGCTTCTTGTGTTAGTACAGTCCTGCAAGGGAAAAAAAATAAAATCAGTACAGAAACATTAATGCCTTCTAAGTTCAAAATTTAATGAAAGCACATGAAATCCCAACTTACATTTCAGGGTTTTCTGGATGAGGTGTATAGACCAGTCTCTCATCAACCGACACCAGATTTGAGAGTGTAATCTTACAGAGGGGAAAAGAAAACACTTTTTACACTACTTCATTGTTTTCTCCCTCTACCCCATCTACAGATCAGTAGATGATTGGTGTTAACTGAAACTACCACTAGAGTGGTACACTACAGCTACACGCCTCTGAAGAGTGGGTGCCTCTTCTCAACTCCATATACAGCAAGGGCCAAGCAGAGCTTTATCTTTTGTTTCATTTAACTATGCTTCTCTCCTGGCTTTTTAAAACATCATTTCTGAATGCTCTAGTGAGTCTCAACTACTGCAGGAGAGAAGTGACTGTATGGTTGCTGTACCATGGTAAAAACACAACTATGTAAGTCTGAAATGTTAAATTGCTAGAAGTGTGCTGAGTGCCTTCATCCATTTAACTTGCTGAATATGCAAATCCATTCAAAATTACGTGTTTGCAGTTTAGTTTCTAAAAGTCTTTAGCAGAGAATACATTAGCTAAAGTAGTCATTCTGGAGAATAAAACCCTTGTCTGTCTTTGTCCCACAACAAGAGCAAACTTGTGCATTTTTAAGAACAGTTGCCTGTGTGTTTTAAATAATGAGAAGTTGGCTTTATTCCCCAGCCAGCCTTTATAAAAGCTTCCTAACCTCTTTTTTCACTTACATTGGTGGAGCACAGTTCCATTTTCTTTTCCACTGGATCTATCACAGAATGTTCTTTAATATATGTTAAACTTCTATTTGTTCCCAAAATCTATAAAGGCAAACAAAACAGCAAGCATTATTTAAAATATAAATCCAGAGATTAACAACTTCTGAATGTGAAGACAAATGGTACAAGTATTTTCATATGCTCATACAGCGTTCATGACTAAAGATGTGTATCAGAATGATGGACTTGCAGTGCTAGCCACTACATAGATACATAAGGTGTAGGCCCAGCCCTGAAGAGCCCATGATCTGAATGCTTTTTGAAAAATATCCCAATAGACACTGCAGTGCATTCATGCCAAGGAACAAGAGGAGAACATTACATTGCCACAAAGATTTCTGAAACCCCATTTCCCATAACTTCAGCACTTGGATACCAGGTACGTTTTTAGATGCACAAGATTCTCTATGACTCTTTCACATACCGCTTTAACAATACTGGGCAGACCCCACTCCGTGCTGAGAAGTCGGTGGCTATGTAGCCTTCCTTGATTATCGAGGCCTCGATCTAGCACATCTACACCTACCACAGAAGGATTCATTGGATTGGGATATTTTCTCATAGCAGCTTTGATTACTGTGTCCCATGGGTGTCTAGAAAAAGAAAAAGGTAGATTAGAATTAAATATCTGTCATTCAAAAATTTAGTGTATGCAGTACTTTTTAGTTCATGGGCTGAATGATTATTTATACACGTATAAACCACAAACCTTTTAGTGGTACACAAGATTTTCAGAAACAGCTAGCAATCTGGACTGGCAACCTAAGGCACTTCGTAAGAAGTCTAGAAAAAACTGGGTGCGTGGCATTCAAGTTGCTCCAGATGACCATTCAAAGCAAAAATCACTATCCATTTTGAAAATACCAACTCTCAAACGTAGAACACACAATATGAAGCCAGATTCAATATTACAGCAATACTCAATATCAATTTCTGACACATTAGGAACCAACCTAATTACAACCTCATAAGAAAGATTTTAGCAATCTGGGGGTAAAGCAAGCTCTAGCCATCTATCATCACCACACTCTCCATTCTACAGCTGGACTTCTCTGAAGCCTTCTCTCAAGGTTCTTAAGTTACTTACTGGTCTTGCTATTCATTATGGAATCAACTTGACCAGGAATCCCAACTACAACAGAAAAATGATAAATATGGCAGTATCAGCATTTTCCACACACTCCCTAGACTCTTCCCCAATTGGTTTACTCTATTTTTTCTCCCAGAGATAGTTACCTCCTAACAAACTTTAACCTCATCTGTGTTTAAACAACCACTAGGGTTAAGGCAAGGACACAGGGACAGTAGCTACCTCTGCAAGATAACAGGGCCCTTCTTCAAAGATCATGCTCACATGCATCATTCAGAAGAGTTTTCTTATTATTATGTTTCACCCTGTGCTGTTCTGAGCAACCCTCAGTACTACTTTGTTTGCATGTCTAACCATCCGCATGTGTAGGGAGCCCTAGAATATGTTCCAATCCGTGTTCATGAGAATGGAGGCACAGAAAGTCAATTACTCTGGAGCAATTTCTCCAGCGTATAAATCCCAGATCTGACATGCTTATGTGAATAAGCCCTTGGTGTGAACAATTTAGCTGTATAATAAAACTCCTGAGAGAACAAAGGATCAATACCATATTCTTTATCAAACTTAGTGACAGATTTGAAACAGGTCTGCCTTGCTGAAATTGAATCTGGATTGTTTATAACACAACACCAAATAGAAGCAGGCACCTGAAGGAGATACTGCTGCTGACCTTCTGTCAGCTACAGAACTTTATTTTTTTTTTTAAATCTATAAATAAGGCCTACGAAACACTTTTGAGTATCAGGCGACAAGTTTGCTACCCAGGTCTAGCACAGTCTTTGTACAATGACTTCTTGCAGTTGCTACCACTGATTCAATTCTGCTGGCAGTCAATTGCAACTATTACCAGTGAATGCACGCCAGAGATTATTAAGCAAACAAAAGACTAGTGTAGAGTACACTTCCAAAAAGGAGTTGCTGTGTCTGTGCTAAGCCATGACAAGAACAAAGGCAAGTAGCACAACACCAACTGCTCCAGTGTTTTTGTTAAGGCACACAATATCAGATCCTGGCTGCGCTAGTGTTGTGTAAAATCTAATCCACTTCTGGGAATCAACTTTCTAAGGTAAGTGACAGAGTACTTTCAGGGGCAAAAACTTTTGGAAGTTGTCTCTCCAAAATACCTTTCACAGCTGAACATAGCAAGCTTCAGACATATAGCAAGTGTCTGGTTTGAGTTAAAATTTCAACTGAGCATTGTTTTATAGTTTGTATTATTTGGATTGGGTCAGGTATGTTTTTATGAAGCACAGAACATCTAGTTATCTTTATCAGGTATCTTTATTTTGTGAAGGTTCCCCGTGGCACTCAGTTTGCAGCTATTAGACTGGAGGTGGGGCAGTTAAGATGGTCATCGGTTGCTTGGTCCCTAATGCTGAAGTTCTGGGCCAAGCTATCGCAGGTGAAGGCTCAGGGGTTGATCCAATTTTGGAAGCGGGATGTTTACAAGAGTTCGTGGCAGAGGGCTGTGGAACTCTTCCTGCGGAAATTGGGTTTTCACCCTGAGTGCTGTGCTGGTACAGATCCGGCAGGCATACTGAAGGATATCCTTCTTAGATTATGGGACAGGGATCATCAGGAGGAGTGTACTGCCATTAGAGAGGTTGCTCATCTGCGTGATTACTTATTATTCACACCGCCTTGGCTCACTAGGGCCACTTATTTAGATCTAGATATCTCTCCTAGAGGGAGATACCTCTTTATGTGTGCTAGATTTAATGCCCTGCCCACAGCCTTGCTGGAGGGACGCGTCCGGGCTGTTGTGTATGATGAACGATTATGCCCGTTCGATGCCCAGTCGGTGGAGACAACCCAGCATCTCCTGCTGAGTTGTCACCTTTATGATGACAAGCGTTCGATCTTTCTGGCTCCTTTCCTTCAAAAATATTTAGGCAGGTCCGACCATCATCTGCTTTGCCTTGCGCTGGCTGACGTTGATCACGGCCTTACGAAGGCTGTAGCAAACTATTCTGTAGCAGCCTTTAATAGTCGTACACCTTTTATTCAGTCTCGATTTTCTATGCTTTAGGGTTTATATGTTTTATGAGTGAATACGTTTGATATTTGTTACTCGTAAATTGTTCAGATAGTTTTTACTTATCTTGGATGTGAATTTTATGATTTTGTTTTTATATTAGTATATCAGTTTCTGTTTTGTAAGTAGAAGCCAAATTAGGGATGTATAGCCCGTTTTAGTCATGGATAAATGCCCAGATGATGGCTGGATGGGCGGTGTATTTTTCTGGTTTTGTCTTGTGTTTCTTTGTTCTGTGTGTTTGTATGTGTGTCATTTGTTATTGGCCATGGCCGTAAATAAATTATTATTATTATTGTTTATCAGGTAAGCAACAGATGACATATGTTTAAACGTCAGCTACACTTAATCCTGTTCCCCTCTCCTCAAGAAAGGCATTCCTCCAGCTATCAAAATGCCAGCAGCCGAAGTAGAGTGAACATTCTGTTCATGCTGGACCATCAGTTTTTTAAAAAAAGAAACAAAAAAAAGGAGAGAGAGAGCAAGCCAGCAATGAAGATCGGTAATTCTAATTGGAATATATTCATTGTTTAAAAAGAATTCTTCCCTCAAGTTCAAATCCCATTCCTAATGAGAAATCTGCACCAACAGTCTTCGTGTTATCAAATATTATGTAACACACAAGCAGGAACTATATACAAAGGTGACTAAAAAGGACAAGTTAACTTTCAGCTGTCCTTGAAGATTTTCCATGAGCCACAGGCCTAACAGGTGCAAGTTCTGTTTCTCTCAGAGCTGATCTAAACCAGCCTCACCGCAGCAGTTTTACAAGCCTCCCATGAAGAAGATCTCTAGTTGTATCGGACATTTTCACATAGCATCAAGAGTTGCATCACAGAAGCCAAGTGCTTTTCAACTTATACTCCATACTATTATTCAAACAGTAGCCTTGCCACACAAGAAGCTTTGTTAGCATAATTTTCACTTTGATTTGCAACATAATAAAATGCTGTGAAAACCCAATCAGGATGCTGACTACACAAAACCTTGTGCCATGTAAACTACCATTTGCTCGGTATGTCATATCACAATTAGGCCTTGCAATTCTCTCTTATATGGATGCAAAAAAAGAGGGTGCAATATCCATGCAACCTCAGCTCAATCTACTTAATAAGCCAGGGCTAAAATAATTTAAGGTATACAGTTAAACCAGTGCAAGCTTCTATGTCAAAGGTGGGAAACGTCTTCCCTGCAGGCCACTTTGAAAGTTAGTATAAGCTCTGCAGGAAGGGTGTTTAAGGGGTATGTTCAGGATGGGGAAGAGTCCAGATCATGAACATATGCCATGGATCCATCCCCTATAGCAGGGGTCAGGAACCTCAAGCCCAGGGGTCAAATGCAGTCCATGGCTAGTTTTTATTTGGTCTTCAGATCTAGTTTCCCAACCCCAAGCACTGAAAGACTGAACTCATGGAAAGGGAGCAGAGATGAGGGCATGTACTCAAGCATAGTGGGTGAATCTATGATCTGGACCCTCCTCTTCCTCAACGTACTCCTTAAACATCTCAACTTCTTTGTGACCCTCAGAGCTTATACTAACTTTCAAAGTTGCTCATGAGAGGGAAGAGTTTCCCCATCCCTGTCCTAGGTTAGATAAGGATAAGGAATAACAGGAAGAGAAGGGAAATGTTCTCTCTGTCCTCCTTGCTTAAAAGCCAGTAGGCTGATTTTTAGACACAAAGCACTACATCTCACATTTTCTCAGTAGGTCTTAAATCAGTTATGCCTTGAAATTCTTATATGGATGCAAGAAAAGAGGGTGCCATATCCATGCAACTCTCAGCTGAATCTACTTAAGCCAGGTCTAAAATAATCTTACTTTCTCAACCAACTGGAGTTGTGTTGGGCATGGGAGGGGGGGGGGGGGGGGGGGGGGGGGGGGGAAAAGACACATACTACCACAAAATATGCATTTCTGGGGGGAAAGTCAGACAGTTTGAGAATTATAAGGTAGGATTAGTAACTGGGAAATTTGGCTATTTTTAACTAACAGTAGACAATGTCGCTTCCAGGCTGAAAGTGAACAAGGCACTTCGAGCACCTCATTTGACAGGACTTGTTCAAAATAGAACTGAAAAAAACATCAAGTCTTGGGGTGGGGTGGGGTGTGTGTATAAGCGGTCATGTTCTCATAGGTACATATTGTAACTTTATAGTAGTAACTAGAAAAAGTATACCTCATTATTTCTGTCACTCCAATATTTACAAGTTTGGTTTATATTATAACTAGGGTTTCAAAGATTCACTTAGATTTTCTTTAACATTAAATGACTAGGTTTTAAAATAATATAACATGTACTAGAGCACCCCAAGTCGCTGCCAACAAGGGAACCAAATTGGTGTTCTCAAAACCCACTTCAACTTTTAGTAACACACACTCCCACAAATGCCTTCCCACTTCTATGCTCAAATAGAGGACAGCACAGTAGCTAATACATGCATATGAATCATGTTCTCTTTTCCCTTCTCCTCCTGTTAAGTCCCTGCACTTACCTTGTCTAAAAGACTAAACTTTGTGAGGAAAGGATCATTATTTCTGCCTAAGACCTATGTGCTCGACAACAGCATTTTAAATTTATGGTCTAACAAGCAACAAAAATCATACAAATTAACAGGTTCCTAGTCCATCATCATCTGCTCGAGTTTCCTAGGATAATGCAGCTATGATGAAACTTCGCTATAATTGCTTCCTGCCATACAACCAAACCTTTACAGTACAATACCAAAATATTTCCATTTCCCCATGGTATAAATCGCTTACGTTAAAAGAGTCAAGTTGTTTCACTTCTTAACTTTTAACTACCAGTCAACACACATTACCCTAGTAAACAACAGATACATATATAAATACTACTATAGCCAGATTAACACCGTTTGCCTGAAGAAGGACATTATGTAGTCTGAAACCTTATCTACACTCACAGACAGAACTTGGTCCAATAAAACTTAGCAGCTGAACTACTTTGCAATTCTTTCTGTCATTATCCCTCACGCTGCTGGGATACAGAAGATTTCCTGCTAGTTAAGACCAGTAATCACCACATCTCCTCTGAATAATAGTCTACTTATCACTCGGTATGCAGCATACATTCGCCACAGCACCAGCTTAATATCCTAGAAAAAAATAGGAGAAAGAGACAACTTATAACATCAAGACCACCAGGAACTTCTTATTTGGGCCCAGCACTCAGAACATCTTAGGTACGTGCCACAAACTTATCAGGCAGACCCACTGAGGTTCGTGGGACCAGGCACAAGTAAATAGGGGGGGTTTGCGTTTAGAAGATCAGGGCCTTAATAACGTAGAGACAGGACTTTGCATTTTTAGGTCAACAGGAGCAGGAGACGAGACCGTCTACAAACCAAGATGAGGGTCTGACACAGGCCCGTTCCTTCGCTTCGCTTCTCCGGTCGGCGGCATTNTGTCTCCTTGTCAGCCCCGTAGGCAGCGGTGCCCTAGGAAAGCCAGGCTTAACGCCGCCCCCAGCGCTACAGAGAAGGGAGCGGAGGGGCGGAGCCGCGACCAAGGTCAGGCAAGCGGCAAAGCTCAGCGCCCAGGCTGCCCGGCTTGCCTATGGGAGCGTCTGGCACAAAGGTCGGAGAGGGGAAACTCGCGGGGGGAGGAGGAGGGAAAAAGACTCTCAGGCCGCAAGGCCGCGCTACCCGCAGTGAACGGCGGGGGAGGAAAGAACGTTGCTCCGGCCACAAGCACCGGCCTGTCATCCCTGCAACCCGCCTCCGCTCACCCGAACACGTGTTCCGAGCTCCAGATTTTCATGGTGGGGCCCCGCTCGGTGCTCAGTTTCAACTAACGCGGCGACGGCGACAGCAGCAATAAAACAACCTCCTTCGCCGCCGCCTTCCTCTCAATGAAAGAAACCGGTTTTTTACGGCGGCGGGGGGGAGCTAAGAAAAATCAGTGACGCCAACTGGTTACGCAAATAATCCGCGCGGTATCGGCTCTGCGTCACGCGCTCCAAGAGCCCCGCCCCGACCGGAAAGACAGCGAAACAGCCCCTCTCCTCGTCAGCTGTAATGACGTTTTCTCTAGGCGCCTGACTCAGCCACCCAGTCCTTAGGCACGTGACCTTATCCCGGCGATCTTGGCGTCCTTTTGTATCACGTGACTCTAATTGGCTTGACAATGGGGATGGCAAAAGTTTTTACCCGGGAGAGGACGGATAAGGCCCAACCGCGTTGCTTTTTCCACTCCCGCCCCCCCATTAACAAACCGGGTAGCTCATGCGGGCTTCTCCCTTATTGGTGTCAGAGAAGGGCTTGTCCGGTGCCGGTGTCAGAGAATCCTCTACCAGCACCTTACACCGGCGGGGAGCGGGGGTAACGGCCCGGGCATAACCACTTTGGACCATGTGTCACTCTGAGGCTGCTTTTAAATTAGACAAGAAACGCGGCTGATCCTTTGATCAGCCGCGTTTCTTTGCACTCGTTTAAATTACCAACTCACAATTAAGCTGGCTCTTCCCCGCATCAGACCGGGCAGGCGATCCTGCCCCGTCCAACGCGGATCGCCGCTGTGCTGGCTTCACGGCACACTTGCAGGCTATTTTGACGAGTGCGCCTGCGCAGAAGGCTGTGCATGCGCACTGAGTCTCTACGCCGGGTCTGATGCTCTTCTGAGCATCAGACCCGGCGTAGAGAGAAAGGCGGGTGCCCGATCCCGCCTCTGAACGATTGCGCTTGTCAGCGGGATCGTCTAAAAGCAGCCTGAGATAAGCTCTCCCTGTGTAGCGAGAGACAAAGGCTTGCTCTTCCAGAGTGGGTGACTGGCAATAGGGAGAAAGTAGTAAAGTGATATCTTTTATTGGACCAGCTGCGGTTGGTGGAGTTAAGCAAGCTAAACTTTCAGACCTCACAGGGTCAGGCAGGTCTGGGGTTACAAAATGAAGAAAGAAAGCCAAAGCAGAGATATACACTCATGCTTGGGTATGTGCCCATTGAACTCAAAGGGAGGGGAGAGGATGTAGTAGCTATTGATAACTTAATGTACCTGTAACTGGGTGACTGGGAAATAACACACCCTGCTATCTAAACAATTTTTTCTGCCTACAGTGTTCTGTATTGAATTAGGAGTGTGAAGGGTGCAGTTACCCCAGCCAAATGTGTGTTCATATTAAACACTTGCCTGGGGGCAACAGTGGGGCTGAGCTACCCTTGGAGCAGTAGAATCATCTCAACGCTTTGTTATTTTTCTAAGAGTGTCTCTGCATGTAACAGTTGCCATTCCTCTGACCAGTCCAACATGAGGGGGGGGGGGTCCCCATTATGTCTGTCACTCAATCATGATACTTGCCATGCAGTAAGCATGAGTTTACCACCCACAGCAAATCCACAGAACAGTCATAAGAGACCTATGGTGCAGTGGATAATACAGCACACAATATCTACCCAATTGCACCACCCAACCATGTGACATTGGACAGCCAGGCTACCATAGGGACATGGAAATTTTTGAAGTCACTCTACTTCTGGTGTCTCTCAGTGGGTGGATAGCACTCTGACAGCAGAGTGAATGAACAGAGCTGGGGAGCAGTGGAATGTGAATACCAAGAATAAGAGGAATGGGGCAGTGAGGGAACTGGATAAGCATTCCTATAAGGTGGAGTGGGGGGCACAATTCCTGGCACCTTCAGCAGGGAGGACTTGCTTTTGATCAGGCAACTCTACCTAAAAGAGCTCAGTGGCTGCAAAAGCTGGGAAAAGGAGACTTTCCATCACCCTGGGGTATGACTCAATGGTGCCTTCAGTGGGAAGGGCTTTCTACCTCCTACAGTGCTGGCTC
Organism: Sphenodon punctatus; assembly: GCA_003113815.1. NCBI lineage: Eukaryota > Metazoa > Chordata > Lepidosauria > Sphenodontia > Sphenodontidae > Sphenodon > Sphenodon punctatus. The sequence goes on from QEPC01003937.1 coordinate 2,230,552, forward strand.
TAGATTGGGCTAAGCCTCCCTCAAGCCTGCCTCCAGCAGACGGGGGGAAGGGCCCCAGACAGCAGCTTTAATCCAAGAGCAGCGTTATGGAGGCTCTGGAGCGCTGCATGTGGCTCAGGAATCACCATTTGCCCATCTCTGCTGTAGCGGGGACAAGTTTTTATCTGTCAAATAAAAGGGCTTTATGCTGTTTGGGGAATTTGTATCCATTATATGATAATTTTTGTATCAATTACATTTTGTATCATTGCAGAACTTCCTCTAGCAGATACAATGTACCACCACTGCCTTTCCATATAGAGATAGTAATGAGATGAGCTCCTGTCTACGCTGCCACTTGAAGGACTTCCCCTGGTGGACAGAGTCCACAGAGCAGCAGCAGCACAAGAGTCTAGGTATGAGCCAAGTGGTGCAGCTGTAGCTGGGCCACACTCCCTGGTGCAGCTGCGTTCCCTGTTGCTGGGAGGGGGTAACACACACACACACA
>QEPC01003937.1:2281853-2295265 GCA_003113815.1 Sphenodon punctatus
TGAGGACTTGGCCACGGAAACCGAGGAAGTCAAGTAAGAGAGAGTGGTCGACAGTGTCAAAAGCAGCAGAAAGATCGAGGAGGACAAGGATGGAGTAAAGATGATTGTATTTTGCTAAGAGAAGGTTGTTAGTTATTTTAGAAAGAACAGTCTCAGTAGAGTGGAGGGGGTGGAAGCCAGATTGGAGCGGGTCAAGGGAGGAGTTGGCGGCGAGGAAGTCAACAGGTGTACACAGAACGTCCTAGGAGCTTAGAGACAAAAGAGAGGAGAGAGGTGGGATGGTAATTAGAGGGATCAGAAGGATCAAGGGTAGGCTTCTTGAGGATAGGAGAAACAGTGGCATGTTTGAAGGCAGGGGGAAAGGAGCTGGTAGAGAGGGAGAGAGTGACTATGTCCAAGAGGGATGAGGAGACAGTGGGGGCGATAGAGTTCAGGAGACAAGAAAGGATAGGGATCAAGGGGACAAGTGGAAGGGTTGGAGGTGGAGAGCAGGGAGGTAATTTCCTTAAGGGGGGCTCGGAGGGATGGGGAGGAGAAGGAGGGAAGCAATACCAAGGTGGAGTTTATATATTTTGTTAGTGAAAAATGAGGCGAGATCTTGAGCAGCGAGGGAAGAGGGGGGTGGAGGACAGGGGGGCTTGAGAAGGGAATTGAAGGTTGAGAAGAGGCAACAGAGATCACGAGAACAGGATTCAATGTGGGTGGCAAAGTAGGGGTGTTAATCGAGACAGATGGCAGAAGAGGGAGAATTTAAAGTGAAGAAAGTTGGCATGACTGTGAGACTTCTGTCAGAGGCGCTCAGCAGTATGACTGCAGGAGCAGAGGTGGTGGATGGAGGGTGTGAGCCAGGGTTGAAGGAGTGGGTAGGGCGGGAGGAGAGGGGAGCAAGGGAGTCTAAGGTAGAGGACAGAGAAGCATTGAAGGCAGAGATTACTTTATCGCTCCCTTCCCTTGTGGTACTGTAGAGACTCGTGTCGTGAAAGCCTAGTGTGGTTTTTTAAAACAAAAACAAACTTGCCCCTCATGCTTGTCTCCTCTTTCACCCAGCTCCTGCCCAGCCCTGATGCCAGCTTTCATCACCTCTCAACATCCTAGTCATAGTAATTGTCCACACAGCTATAGTGTGATCATTTATTCATCTGATTGTTTTCAGATGGGTAGATTGGAAATGGTCAGATGAATAAACGATCATCCTGTGTCCCCCACACACCCATTCACAACTGCTCCCTGCCCTCCACTCACCTCATACCATCCCCGCGAGTCTTTCTTCCTCTCCCCCAGCCCCTGTTCATTTCCTTCCATCACTGCTACTCACTCTTCCTGCTCTTAGCTTGAGATAGAGCATGGTCGCCGTGCTTGTCCCAAGTGATAGGGAGATACAGTGGATTGAATGATATCTTTTATTGGACCAACTGTTGGTGGTGGAAATAAGCAAGCTTTCAGGCCACACAGGGCCCGAAATGCCTGAGGAAGGGCTCTGTGTGACCCGAAAGCTTATTTCCACCAACAGTTGATCCAGTGAAAGATATCATTTGAACCACTTTGTCTCCCTGCTCTTAGCTTCTGATCCCTCCCATCTATACCTGCCGCAGTCCCACACTCCATGCCATCTCCCCCACCCCCTCCTACCCCTCCAGCCCCTGCCTAGCTCACCTCCCATGCAGGCTCCTTGCCTACTCTCAACTCCCCTTGCTATCAGCCTCTGCCCCACATGTGGACCCACCCAGCCTTCTCCCCGGGGCAGCAGAGAGGAGGCTGGGTAGCTCCCCTGACTGGCTGTAGGGGGTGGGGAGTGAGACTGCTGAGCTCCCTGTTTCCCTAGTCTGTGGGTGGAAAAGGGAATGCTTGGCAGTTTGAGTTTCCTTCTCATGCTGAGAGAACTGACCTGTACACTTTTTCACTAAGAGTACGAGACTAGCGTCCTGCTTTCTAGTTCAACACCAGGGAGTGGTGCATCGCCTGCTGGGAATTGTAGTTCTGCCTCGCTCACTGCCAGTCTCCATTGCCTACAGCAAACTACATTTCCCAGCATGCCATGCATCTCCAGGTGGACTCAGGCAGCAAAGTACTTGTTCCAGTGGCAATGGAGCCTCGACTGCCTGGTCTTTGTGGGGATGGGGGGGTTCCAGGTGCTCCCTGGGTAGATCCGGCTGGGCTGGAAGGCTGCAGGCATTGAGGGATCATTGCTGGCTCCCTGCACAGGCAGCCAGACTTAGGCGGGAAGCCTGTGATCTGTGCCACCTGCATAGCGTGGGAGAGTCTGGACCCCCTACTGCTGAGGGAGGGTCCATCTAGGGGCTGGGCTCATTTGAGCCCCCTGCACTGATAGTACGCCACTGGGAACTGCCATTTACTCCCTCTCACGTAACACTAATCCAGGGCTTGTTATACATGTTTTGGGGCCCTTTGGACATCTGATTTAATCAGCATTACCCATGAGTCCACCCCAAGAAGCTAGAATTACACAAACCTTGAAAGCAGATTTATCCTGCTTGGAAACTTTCCATAATCTGCCATATAACCATCATAAAATGAGGTGCTGGTTCTGTTGCTGGTTTCAGTGCAACAGGTGACACACACCTGTGTAGCTGAATGCCACATATCCCCACCACCATTAGGATATGTGACACTTTTGATACTTCCAACCTTAGGCTGATGTCCAGAATTGCTTGAACCGTTGATAAACTTCTATAATATGCTTATTTGTTTAGTCTGATCTGAGACGTTAAAGGCCGAGAAGAGGAAGGTTTTAGCAAAGATGAAGAATAAGCAAGCAATAAACCTGAGAACATGTTCCCTTGCACGTGCAATTGCTGACAAATGCACTTTCTTAGTCTGTTATCCTTTCCTATGAAGCACCATTTTTAGATATATAACTGTCTGCGTAAAAAATGTAGCAGTTTCCATGACCACATGCAATTCAGGGATGATACAGATAAGTGTTGGACAATCTGAATTAAGAGTGAAACTAAAAAAAAAAGGTAATATTGATGGCTTTTTTCTTTCCAAATTGAAGATTACAAAATGAGAGAGTGCGCTCTTCCCAAGTGCTGAATAATGAATTCACACTCTTGAATTTGCAGTAGTTCTATGAAGTAAACAATATCCAGGCGAGAAATTGCATTAGAAGAAGCTAAAAACCTATTGAATGTGTTCCTAATGTAACATTTCTATGCAAGTAGTTGCTTTCTACTCCATGAATTTGGTTGTTTTTTTAACTTGCAGAAATGAGTGGAGATTGTGTATCATTGAATATTTTTTCATGTTCTCTTTTTGGCAGGATTTAACACTACTACAAATGTAGTCATTTTGGCAGGCACCAACAGACCAGATATCCTGGACCCTGCACTAATGAGGCCAGGGCGCTTTGACAGACAGATTTTCATTGGTAAGGTCATCTTCACCTTTTTTTACATGGGCTTGACCCTGCTAACACTTGGTCTTGGTGATTTTAGCAAGTTTACTCATGTAAACTTTACTCATTCTCCCTTGGTGCCCCCCATGCCTGGAAGTCCCTCCCTGCCCACATCCGCCTTGCCCCCTTCTTCCGCACCTTCAAATCCTTCCTCAAAACCCACCTCTTCCTCGCCGCCTTTCCCGATGCCTGTTAGAACTTCCCTCTCAATACTTACTGTCTGCCCTCCCCATTGACTCCTGCCTAACTGCAACCAAGCCAAGCACGTGCACCTGAGACTTCGCATCCGCTTGAATGTTTTTATCCCTTGTCTCTCCCTATGTCCCCTCTCCTTGTCTTCCCCCTCCGTAGGCAGGGACCGCATCTATCTCATTGTTCTGTAAAGCGCCAGGTACGCAGCTGGCGCTATGCAAATGCTTATAATAATAATAATAATAATATCTACTTACAAATATGTGCAGCTTTAGGTTATAATTTATATATGAAAAAGATAGATTTACCAATTAAATTAAATATGTTCTCTTTAAACCCTTTAAGGACCCCCAGATATAAAGGGAAGAGCATCTATTTTCAAAGTTCACCTCAGGCCCCTGAAGCTGGATAGTGCCATAAATAAAGATAACCTAGCAAGGAAACTAGCGTCACTAACACCTGGGTTTTCAGGTAAGTGAACTGTAAAAATGTATTCGCTGTATAAGTGCAAGGTGCATGATCTGTGCTAGATGTTAATGATGGTTGACATTGACACCTGGTCTGTACTAGGTGTTAATGACAGTTGTCATGAATTGGCACCTTATTCTTAGTGTCCCTCGAACCACCAATAATTCAGTGAGCTTGAAGCATTCTGTCCTTGTCTCAAACCTTCCTTTAAAAGAATTTAAGAACACAGTGAACATGCTACAGAACATTATGCTGTTGCTTACCCTGTATCTGATCTAGGGTTGATTAGTTTTTAGAGTAGAACTTGCCAATCCATTACCTCAGATAGCAAGTTTCCTCCATAAATTGGTGCTTTAATGATGATTTTTTCATAAACTTAATACTATTTTTTAAAGAAGATTCCTAATCTAAGAGTGCATTCACATGAGATCACAGGGGACTCTTCTCCCAGGTGTTTTCTTTGTTACGGGAGTTAGCATTTCCACATTTTAATTGTTCACACAATCCCTTTCCTGATTCAAAAGTTCCTTCCTGCTTCTAAATTCACCACCGGTAGTGCTGGGGCTGATAAGCAATGTCCCTATGTGATCTTTATCTTATATTTTGTTGGCAATAAATTCTCCCCTCAAGGCAGACAGTGGGGACTCATCCCCTGAGGGGGAAATCAACTCTATTTCTGTGCACAGCAGTCAAGGCTGACTGATAACTTAGATTAATCCCTTCACATGATAGGAGAAATGCGGGTGAGGGATCTAGTGTGATTGTCAACCCTTACTTTTCCAGCTTAACTTTTAGCACTTCCCACCACATAACAGGTAGTGCAACCCCCGCCATAAATCTTTCACACTTGGGAAGTCCTATTTGCTGAGCTAAGCCTCTTGTGTGAATTACATCCTAAGTGAGTGTCACAAACAGGTTTTACTGTGGTAACCATCCTCCTTTATATGACACTTGTTTTTATTGGGACACCAACCATTTTATAAATGTCAATTTATTAAAGTTGTCGTTGTGCTGAGAAAAAGCATAGTTAGAAATAATCTTGTTTTCTTCCTTGACTTTTTAGGTGCTGATATTGCTAATGTTTGCAATGAAGCTGCCTTAATTGCTGCAAGACATCTTTCAGATGCCATAAACCAAAAGCACTTTGAACAAGCAATAGAACGAGTGATTGGAGGTGAGAGAATAAAGTGAAGCATCATGACCATGACACTTAATTTCTCTAATTTGCACCTATTTCTAAATCTTTGTGGGGAAAAAATATTTTAACTTTGAGGTTTTAAAAAAATTGTCATTATGTATTCTGCTTTGGTGACTTTCCATTCCATTTAAAATCTTATCACATATCTGGGGTTTTTTCCTCATATGTCCCAACTAATGAACTCAATTTAAAAAATAAAATAAAAAATCTCCCTCCCCCCTTCAACTTTCCATTCGCAGGACATGGAGATCATAAAGGAACGGGTTGGGTGGATGCAATATAAATACAATCTAAATATTTAATGCATGAAATATGAACGGAAAGGCAGGGGAGTATTTGATAATGAGGGAGATTGAAATATTTCAATTTATTTTATTTTTACGAAAGGCTTGGAAAAGAAAACGCAAGTCCTGCAACCAGAAGAAAAAAAGACAGTAGCATATCATGAGGCAGGACATGCAGTTGCAGGATGGTTCCTGGAACATGCTGACCCACTCTTAAAGGTATGCTGTAATGGGAATTATGGGTGCTACCTCTTATTTCATGGTCCTTGTTTTAGTGAAAGAAAATTTTAAAAAAAGAAATGGAAAATACTTGGTGCTTGTTAATTATACACTAACACTTGACAGGACAGTTTAGTGGAGAACGTATAGCTAAGGTATTACTTTCCTGACTCTTCTCTCCAGGTGGATTTTTCTGTTAGTAGTAGTTTCTGGGTAGTATTTTATAAATGTATACAACCAAGTTCTCATGGTAGTTTAAATGGATTCCTAAATACCCCAACATCAATCTGTTTAAAAAAATAAAATAAAAATAGCTTCATGAAATATTAATATGCTGCAAGAACTGGCTGCCCCCTAATTTGCTAATGTTCTTTATGGATCCAGGCTCCTGGAAAAAAATGCAGCAGATACTAAAATTGGGTATGTTCATTCCATCTAGATCATTCTAAGCTGGTTCAGTTGAGTAACTAAAACTTTTTGCCACCTGCAGCTGCCCACTAATCATCTCGCTCATTGCGTTAAATGAGTTAGTGGGCCTCAGTCCAGACTAGCACAAATTATGCTGATTGACATTTTAGCCATCTGACAGTCTCCAAAGATGAAGGGGAATTCACATTTGGTTTCCAACTGTATGTCTATACCTGTTTCCACTGTAGGTTAGGAGCAGCGAAAAAGACTGGACTACTGTTGCTCTTGCTGTACCCTTGCTGAATTCTTTTCTAATTTAGAACCTTTCCTATGTAGTTGTGGGTCTAGCCTGAGTTTCCATCCTGTACAACAAGATAGGAAGGCAGGGTGATTTAAGAATGAATACTCTAGATATGCATTTTTAAGATGCCTGCTACTGGAGTTGTGCTGCTTTCAACATTTAGCAGAAACCACAGTTGATGATGATGATGCACTAGCTACTATATGAATACATTTTAGAGAGTAATTCTCACAGACTGAACGGGGAAGCAGTTTTCCTGCTGGGTTAAAAATGTCTTGGAGTCAGCAGTTCCTTGGCATGGAACTATAAACATCCTCCTTTGTCACCCATTGCCAGTAGGTTGGGGTAAGGTGGTGGATGAATTGGGGTAAATAAATAATCTCAGAGGAGATCTGACCTTAAGATCCTGATTTCAGTCATTTTTATGTTGGAGAGATTATTATTACTTTATTATTATTTTATTATTAGCATTTATATAGCGCCAGCAATATACCTGAAAGACATAACTGTCCTGTTACTTCTATGGGTGATTTCAGACGTTAACGGGGCCCCTTGGCCCCGTACCAAAATCACCCTATTCATTCCCCGCCGGGGTCACCCCGTCACGCCACAACAGACGTGCCGGGGGGATCCCGGCGGGGAATCTGGGAGGGGGCGGGGCCACGTGGCGCAACATGCAGCCGCATGGCCCCGCCCCCTCCACGCTCCCGCCGCCCGCCCTCCGGGGAGACGGGCGGGCGGTGGGGCCAATGCGGCGGCCGCGGCGGGCCGGATTCACCACGGCCCGGGATCCCGCCGGGGATCCCGGGCCGTGGTGCCCAGCCAGACGTTACTTTTTTTTTATCCCCGCTGGGGATCTCTNTAGCCCGGGAAGTGTGGTTCAAATTGACCCCATGCGGGTATTGACCGTGGCGAACATCTGGCGGCCGCCAAACAGACGTTCGAGACACATTGACCACAGGTGCGTATTCACCGTGGTTCACTGTGATCTCGTAACGTCTGAAAATACCCTATATTAACATGCCAGGTTTTAGTATAATCTAGCCACATTTTCCCCTTTATAACATTCTGAATCTAGGTAACAATCTATATTACATTGCCTTTTATTCTTAAATTGCCTTTTATTTCTGATGTCTCACTTTACATAAAACATATGACTTAAACCAAGTTTATGAAAATAGGAATTATCTATGGCATCCAGCCTTAAAAATACATTTCTCTCTAGTGTGTCCTCATCCATTGAAGATGGATGTGGGTGCAGAGTACTGTACACCCTGTCAAAGGAGGTTTAAAACTAAAGGTTTCTTACTCTAAAATGTATTCAGTTGCAATTTCTTACTAACTCTAAATAAAATTGACATTTCTTTAAGTATCTTAAAAACTATAATAGGCATATCCCAGATATGATAGTGTTATCTCTTGCTGGTTTGACGCTGAGCTTTTCACATCCCTGGTTAGAATTATCCACACCTTGCCACAAGACACAAGCATAAGGGCACATTTGTGTTGGTTTGCTTCATAGTTTGAAAATGGGAGATCTTGAATCCAAGCTTATTAATTGTGAAGGATGTACTGTGTTTCTTAATGCAAGGTATCCATTATCCCACGTGGTAAAGGATTGGGTTATGCTCAGTATCTACCCAAGGAGCAGTACCTTTACACCAAAGAGCAGCTACTTGACAGAATGTGCATGACACTGGGAGGACGTGTGTCGGAACAAATTTTCTTTGGAAAAATTACAACAGGAGCCCAAGATGATTTAAGGAAGGTGACTCAGAGTGCATATGCTCAGGTTTGTTCTTAAGTGGAAATTTAATTTCCTATATCTTTTTAAATGGTTTAATACACAGTAGCTTAGAAGAAGGGTGTATTTTTAGTTGGGTGTTTGTGCAACATCATGCCAATCATACACTGTTGTGCACAGTTACTTTGTCACTAACATCAGTGACTTTCATTATTCATAGCAATCTTTCACTGAGCTGTTACACATCTGTTTTGCCAACATAAACATGAAACCAAGCACTGCAGGAGTATGTAAACAACATACTGCATGCCTTGTGACCCCACACATTTAAAAAGACATGCAAAATATATCTTCATATCTGTTGGAATCCTGGCATTATGTGTGGTCCTGATCTCCAGTTTGGGAACCTTTCAATTTAAGAGCTCTCTGATACACCAGTTCTATAATTCTTAGAGTGGAAAAAACCTAATACTCCAGCATGTATCCTCATAAACAAAACTTGAATGTTCATAGTAGAGTTGCCAATGTGAATTTTTATTAGTAAGCGTGTCTTTTGGGGCCTTGCAGCATGTAATCTATTTGATACTGACTAGTAGGGTATTGACTCTTGCTAAAACTGCCAAATGCTTCTACATCATTGAGACTAAAATGAGAGATTCTTGTGAACAAAACATTTCATATGCAGTTAGCTAATTAGGATAAACACTGTACATACCATCAATCACCATGTTTCCAAGCATAAGTTAATAGATTTTCTGGGGATCAGGAATACTTTTTTTACTACTCCAGAGTATATTGTTGGAGTGTGGTGATGCTTTCTCAGTTGTGTTAAACTGAATGAATGACTGTCAGTCTGCATTAGCAGACTAGGAACTAAATAGGGTGTGAAATATCTTTTAAAACATCTTTAATAAAAACTTTTAACAAAATTAGAATTGGTGATGCAGTAGAACTCCTAAATGTCATGTGTCTGGAGTTATAGCTGTGTTTAAAGAATAAAATCTGTCTGGGATGTTGCCTCCTTGTATTTTTTTTAATTGTCATAACTAGTTAATCTTCATGAATAACATCAACTTATAATAGTGATGTGCATCAGTGGAAACTAACAGTGTTGATCTATGTTTGAGAGAATTGGCCACTAAAATTAAAAAAGGAACCTATACAGTTCAGTCTACGAGGAGGCTGCTATTTTTGCCTAATGCCATGTTAAAAATGTAAACCAATAAATTCAAGCATTTCTTAAATCTTACACTAATCAACTTTCAGATTGTTCAGTTTGGCATGAATGAAAAGGTTGGGCAGATTTCCTTTGACCTCCCTCATCAAGGAGACATGGTATTGGAGAAACCATACAGCGAGGCAACAGCCAGACTAATCGATGAAGAGGTACGGATACTGGTTAAGGAAGCTTATGAAAGAACACTATCACTCCTGAGAGAGAAGATGGCTGATGTGGAGAAAGTGAGTGTAATCAATCAATCAGATTCTTAATTGTGCTAGCATAATGCCTTGACAAAATCAACATAAATGCTCAGCAACACACAAAAGAAATCTACATAAACCATTTAAAACCAATTCAAAACATAATTTCAATTCCCCAAGTTCTCAACCGCCTGCGTTCTCAGAGTAATTGCGGCCCTAGCGAAAGATGCTACAGCTTTTGTTACATCTTCCTTTTTATCTGCTAGCAAAAACAGCAGCTGGAGTCTAGATCTATTATAATCCAACTCTACCCCCTTAAATAATCTTTTGTGGGGCTGCTCATATCTGGAGCAATTAAATACATAGTGCATCAAATCTTCCACCTGACTAGTCCCACATTTACATTGGCGTTCAGAATAATTACGCCCCTGTAGTGCCCTAAAGTAACTTCTGTCTGCATTGACTGAACCCTCAGAGCTGTAAAGACCTGATAAGCTGCATTAGTTAGCCATATTAAATAATTGGGTCCCCCGCAAGTGGGTACCCAGTGTTTATACCAGGGGGAAATTCTTGAATGAAAAACCTGAGACCTGGGAGACAGATTCAATATCTGCAGTCCTAAGCCTAACTATCTTAATAGCCTGTTTCTGAGGCATAGATGTTAAAAACTCAGGTGAAAAACCCAGATGTCTTAATTTATACACAACCCCTCGCCACCAGGGGTCAATCTTATACCATGAGGGACTTGGCTTTTCTTAAGGCGTAATCTTGGTAATGACCATTGCAAGGAATGGTGAATTTTCAACCAGAAAAATAATAGGCCCAAGACTCGAGGCCATGGATTTCATCCCTGTCTTGAGTCTTAAGATTGCAGAGGAAGTTGCTGGAGGCACTCCTAAGAGAACTTTTAAAAACTTATTTTGGAGTGTCTCTAGCATCTACTGATGACAGGCTGTATCCCCACACTTGAGCCCCATAACAGAGTTGTGAGGCCAGTTTGGCCTCAAAAATACTTAGGGCTGGCCTAACCAAACTCCCACCTTTGGTCCTGTAAAATTGAAGTATTACTACTGACAATGAGATCGCAATCTGTTTTGCAGATCTAAGATGCGAGGACCAAGATCCATGGTAGAACAAGATCACCCCCAAATATTTGAAAATACGTACTTGTTCTAATTTATGGTCATTAATATACCAAGTATCCTCTTTAAACCTGATTGAAAAGACCATAACTTTAGTTTTTTGGTAATTTATATTTAGGTCCTCATTTTAAACATTCAGCTCCAAAATCCACAAGTAGATGGGTAAGTCCCAGTCTACTGGTAAACAACAATACGGTGTCATCTGCGTACATAAGTACCAGCACCTTACGTCTACCTATCCTAGGAGCCATATAACCTCCTAGGATAGGTAAACTTAATGATTAGATGGCTTACGTATAAGTTAAATAACATTGGGGCAAGCAGGCACCCTTGACGGACCCGCCTGGTGGTAGAGGTGGACACAGTGCTCCTCGCAAGTTAATGCGTAGTTGAAGGGAGGTATTTTAGCCATAATCTTTCATGGTTAATAAGGTCAAAGGCTGCAGTAAAATCTATAAATGCAGCAAATAGTTTCTTTTTTTTTTTAGTTTGTAATTCTCTATTAATGAAACAATGCCCTTTAGTACTGTTAGATGCACAAAAGCTGGCCTGTTCTTTTGCCAATACCTCATTTTCAACCACCCATGCCAACAAACGATCCAATAACAATTTTGAATAAATCTGAAGTTATACAGAGACAGCTTATAGGGCTATTTTTTCTGGTTGGTACAATCATCCTCCTTGAATATTGGGACTATAACCCCAATTCTCCATTGCGCTGAAACTATACCTGAATTATTTATTAATGTGAACAGATTTGCTTGTGCTAAGGCCCACCAATCAGGGAGGAGCTTAAAAACTTCCCCTGGTATACAATATATTCCAGGAGCCTTCCCACTCTTCAAAGAATTAGTAACATCGAAGATCTCCGCTTCAGTAACCTGATCTCATTTGGCCAGATTAGCCAAACTCATTTATGGGAGGACTTCCAGGTGAACTAACAGCATTAAACAATTCTGAGAAATGTTTTACCCAAACAGACTGAGAAATTTTGGGTTCATAAAATTGATAGCTGTCCCTCCATACGCTATTAGCTATCTTCCAAAAAGTACATGAATCCTTACGCCCCAGAGCATTCTGAAGGGATTTCCACTGATTTCTACTGAAATTTAATTTCTTCTCCATAAGCATAAATTTATATTACCTCCGTAACTCATGGTAGCAGAATGCAGCCTCTGTACTGTTATGATCCTTAAGTCGCCGAGCAGCTTTCCTAAGAGTTGATTTGACCATCTTATATTCATTATCCCACCAGCCTTCGCTAATAAAATTACTAACTGGCCTATGGGATGTTTTAACAGATAATAAAGGGCGCAATTCTGCAACAAGTAGGTCTAGTAAATCAATTGCTATATCCACATTGGTTAAGGCGAACAATCTTGTTCGTAACTCAGAGGCAGGGTCGGACTGCAAAAACATAGTCACGTGATCCCCAACCTCCATAGACCAATGAATTCTACAGCGACAATCAGATTCAGTTTCGCCCAGCAGAATTGGATCTAACCTTGCCTTTACAAAACGAGGAAGTTAAAGGTGTAAACAAATCAGAAAGTGTTCACTCCATTTGTGAACCAACTGCAAAAGATTTATGCAGTCACTTATAGATTTTGGTGGTGTTTCCCCCTCTCTAACACTACCCCCATGCCTGTTAGTATAATTAACATCAAAATCCCTCAGGGAATTCCCATTTAATATTTTAAGAGAGTGATTTACGAACTGGTAATGTTTGGCCTTATTAACCACTTGGTTCATCAATCGCAAGGCTTTTATAATCGCAAAATTATCTGGGCCAATTCTTGCATTAAAGTTCTCTAATAAAATAACATTGTCTCTTGGGAAATCTTCAGTACACATAGCCATAACCACCTCAGTTGCATCACAGAGAGTTGTATGGCATTGATTTGCACCTCTGGGTGGAAGATATATGTTGGCTAACAGGAACGCATATGAGGGGGATGGAAGCTGACACCTTCTGGAGGAAGCTCGCCTGGCCCCCAGCCTGTTGATATTCCGGCGAAGTTGCAAAACCTGGCTGTTCGCTCAGGCCTTTGGGAGGGTAGGGTGAGGTTTTTTTTAGCTGCCCCACCTGATCTACCATTTATAATGTTTTAAGCCCTGTTTTAATAATTTATATTGTTATAGATGATTTTAAATTGTATTTTATTATATTATGTTTTTATTGTTGGAAGCCGCCCCGGGCTGCTTTGCAGGAGGGGCGGGGTCCAAGTTTATAAAGTAAATAAATAAATTTGTGCCAGAACATTCCCTGATGGCTCTCTCATAACTTCACAAGTCCTATCCAGATCTAAAGAAATAAAGGTAGCCAGCCCACCACTGGAGCAGCCTTTACCCAAAGGGGGACTAGCTGGAATACACCAACTTTCATTTCATTTCATTTATTGAGGCATGACCCTCAAGTCATAGTCAACACTATAAAATACTTAAAACAAAATAAAAACAAAAATACCTTTACAAATTATATCAAAGCACTACACCAACTTTTAAAACCATCCAGGTCAACTGGGTCTATAGAGATTGCCCAGGTTTCTTGGAGACATCTAATGTCAAAAGACTGGAGAAAATCCTTTGTCCAGTTTTGGACATAATTCCTTTTTGAAA
>QEPC01003937.1:2297495-2317097 GCA_003113815.1 Sphenodon punctatus
TAAATAAATAAATTTGTGCCAGAACATTCCCTGATGGCTCTCTCATAACTTCACAAGTCCTATCCAGATCTAAAGAAATAAAGGTAGCCAGCCCACCACTGGAGCAGCCTTTACCCAAAGGGGGACTAGCTGGAATACACCAACTTTCATTTCATTTCATTTATTGAGGCATGACCCTCAGGTCATAGTCAACACTATAAAATACTTAAAACAAAATAAAAACAAAAATACCTTTACAAATTATATCAAAGCACTACACCAACTTTTAAAACCATCCAGGTCAACTGGGTCTATAGAGATTGCCCAGGTTTCTTGGAGACATCTAATGTCAAAAGACTGGAGAAAATCCTTTGTCCAGTTTTGGACATAATTCCTTTTTGAAAATTATTTCTTGGAACCTAGCTGCCTGGCATGCTTAAACAGGCTGACAACGTTACACCTATATGGCTGGACCAATGTCTTCTATTATTTTTTTAAAATGTATTTATTTAGTTTGTCAATCTGCTTTTACCGCACCATTGCTGTAATAATATGGATTACCACTAGTGCCCCACTGGGACAGCAAATAAATGCCAGGCAATTGATAGCATGTCTCTTTGTAGTTTATATTATTACCCGAGGCTGAAATCACTTCATCATTTGAGAATTCTAGACCTAACCAATTAGCCTCCTCCAAATCCCCAGAAACTAAACAGGACTCATGTGAAAAAAACTGTACCTGATCCTCATTTCTCTTACTACTCAAATTCTGCACCCCTCTCTGAATCTATGGGTTCAGTGATTTTTCTGCACTTATATTATCCTGGGACTTCTCCAAAGTATTTGGATCAGTCTGTGAAGTTATGATCTTGAGATTTTGCTCCTGGGGCGTCTCCAAAATGTTTGGATCATTCTGCAAAGTTACAATCTCAGGATTTTGGTTCTGGAGCTTCTCCAAAATATTTGAATCATTCTGCGGAGTTATGATCACAGGGTTTTTGCTCCCCTTGTGGATCATTTTCATGGTGTTTATCATTTTTCCAGATTGTTTTTATTACATCCCATTGGTTGAGTGCTAAGTTTCTTTTCTCAAAATTATATCATTACATGCCATTGGTTGAACACCTAAAGTATCAGCTGTATCTACCCCACCAACTACAGAACCTAGTAATGGAGAGTGTTCAGTCCTTTGAATAGCCAGAGGCTATGAATCCAAGCAGGGGGGACAAGGCCTTTCATTGATAGCTACCAACTACTTATAAAAGTTGCATATTCTATAAAGAAACTCATTCTGCCCCTCTATAGGTAAGTTGCTGTATAGCTGCGATGCCTTTCTTTCTTTTGGGGGTAACTCCTGTAACTTATTCCCTTCATCAGTCTCTTGTACTTCCATTTCATCATGTGAAGTGAAATCAATTAGGTTAAGTGCTACTCTACCCCTCTTATGCACCTGCCTACGATGACTATTTGTATTTTTGGCTCCATTGCTAGATCTCAGTTCAGAACCGGTATTCCCTATAGATCCTAAGAGAGCACTTTTATTTCCCTTTGTCAAAGTATGAGGGTCTCCCGCTAAGACTTGAGAAAAAAAAAACCTAGCAGGGTAAACTGCATTACAAATCAGTCGGTCCTGCCTTTCCATGATGAAAGAGGCTAGCTGCGAAGATCCCAAGTGCACAATGAATCCCATTTGCCCTTTTAAATGATATTAAGAAATCTACCTTCTTAATATCATGACTAGTGATAGGCAAGTGCAAAAGCAATCTCCGATGTTCTGTTATCTCCTTAGGCGTGTTCCACCATGGGAAAAACCCATTAGGTAAAGGGAAAGTTGTAAACGCTCATCCTTACCAAGCTTATCAGGATGCTCCTGAATAAAATATTTCTCCAACTGTTCCCCTTCTGCCTGGTAAGGCTGGACCAAACCCACGGAATCTAGCTTACTAGGACTGCCCTTCAAAAAAGCGATGTATCAGTAGACAATCCTTGTTCAGGAACCGAGGTAGCCCACTAAATTCAACTTCGTGAACAAAAATTTAACCGTCTGAACAGTTAGAGAAACATGCTCAGCCATTAGAATGGCTGAGGTATGCCCTTCACTGATTATCCGCCTCCCTCCAGCAACATCTGTCTGAGACCCTATAACATCAGGAGAGTTAGATACTGGAGGCATATTATAAGAGACCCCTTGATTGTTTATTTTAGGATCCATCGGCCCCCTACCCAAAAAGTTCTGAGTCTCCTAGGGAGAATCTCCTCTCAGTGGAAGCTGGGCTTGTAAAACTGGAGATTCTCTGGTTAAGGTTTGCAATGGGGTTTAAGAATTGAAAAGGGGAATAGCAGAGGCCAAGATGGTATTCCCTTGAAGGGGGCCATCAACTGGAGCAAAAATCCATCAATTCGTCTCTGCTTTAAAGGTGGACAAATCCTTGATGTTGCAAGGTTTACCCTTTTAGATTCGGGTGGCATGTCTAACAGATGACCAGCTGGCCATAGACCAGCATAGATCTTTATAAAATTCCAGGCAACCCCAAATAATAAAGGTAAACCTAAAAAGAGTAGAGAACACTTGGCTCCTAATAAACAACCTTTCGCACAGTTAATAAGCTAAAGGTAAAAATCCTTAATGTACAATACAGTCTTGTAGTGCCTCTGCTCTTCCCAGAGCTTATGATGGCAACACTTGACTCCTAATGAACTATAAATTTAAAAGGTCCTTGATACACAATAGGTTCATAGGATGCCTTGTTCGTCCCAGAGCTTGTGATGGCAGCACTTGGCTCCTGGTACACAGACGTCTTCAGTTAAATAATCAAGTGTGATCAAACTAAGATATAATCAAAAGAACGTAGCTGCATCTTACTCCTCTTCAGTTAGCTGACAAGAGGCTCAAGTCCTATGGGGATTCATTCCAACGACTTAGGGGTAGACCTTTAAATTTCAGGCAACCCCTAGCATAGTCCTATAGCACCTTAACTGACACTCTTGCGCGCACAGCCCTTAGACGTGCTGCCTCACAGCATGCACCATTGGCACAGCCACAGGCCTTGGCCCTGCACTAATAACCCCCACTCCAGAAGTGGTCTGGCGTAGCCACTCAGAAACAGGAGGAGGAAAAAGAAAGCCTTGCTCCAGCTGCAGGTGTCCTTGTGGCAGGAACAGTCTGTAGCGCAAAAAGTGGGGGCGGACTTCACCTGGGCAGCAACCCTACTCGCGGTCCTGCTGGCGGGAGGCACTCTCCCACAATCTGCCCCTTCCCGGGCGTGCACAGTCGCAGTGTAATCACTTCGTAATACCTGTTACCATTTTCAAGACAACAGACAAAAGTATTTCTGAGGGTGCAGAATCAATTTGGTTGGTTGCCCCCAGAGACTTTTGGAACCAGAGAGGTTCTGGAATGCTCTTGGGGAGTTACCCTCTGATCTTGACAACCGCTCACTCTATGAGCTTGTGGCTCTTTGGAACACCTTGCTGACAGAGGCCATCGACCGAAAGGCTCCTAGGCGTCCGCTTCCTGAAAGTCGACACCACAGGTTCCCCCTGGTTTACGGAGGACCTGTGGTGGATGAAGCAGGAGGGATGGTGGTTGGAGCAACAGAGGCACTGTTTTTGTACTGAAGCCAATTAATTGCAGCATAGTTAATGAGCCTACGTTGTGGCTGTGCAGGCAGCAAAAAGAGTTTCTTTGCTCTCGTAGCATTCACGAAGTTGCATCCAGCTGAGCTTTTCCGGGTGGTGAGGGGACTGGTCGGTCCGGCCTCCTTCCACCTGGAACTGGAGTTTTCCAGTGCTCGCTGTGACACTTTTGTTGACTTCCTTGTGGACAAAATTGCTCGTATTCATCATGATTTTGATGCCGCATTTACTGTAGTGGGAGAACCAGAAGTAATCGAAGCCCCGTCCTGTTTCTTGGGATCAGTTCCAGTGGGTGTTGCCCACTGATGTGGGGGATATCCTTGGAACGGTTAGGGCCACCTCTTGTGAACTTGACCTGTGCCTGTCCTGGCTGGTTAAGACCAGTCGGGAGACACTGGGGCCATTGCTGGCTAGGGTGATCAGTGCCTCCCTGAGGGAGGGCAAAGTGCCGAGCTGCCTCAAGGACGCGGTGGTGCGGCATCTGCGCAAGAAACCATCTTTGGATGTTGATTTCCTGGCCAGCTGTTGGCCTGTCTCTAACCTTCCCTTTTTAGGGAAGGTTACTGAATGGGTGGTGGCTTGGCAGCTCCAGGAACATCTGGACGGTCAGCTTTCTAGATGGCTTGCAGTCTGGTTTTCGTCCGGGGTTTGGCACCGAGACTACACTTGTGGTCTTGGTTGACGACCTCTGCTGTGAGCACCATGTTAGCACCATGTAAGTAATAACAAAAGAAAGCAGAATTAGTCACTTGCGGAACCTATAGGTGTGAAGCCTATACTTGAGGCAGTGAGAAAACATAAAACTTTTAACAACAGATTTTTGGCACTACTATGACCTAGTAATGACTTGTGTTATAGTTTTTTGTATACTACATGAATTGGTCTGAAAAGGCTTATAACTGTTGATACTGAAGCAGCTGTGGAGGTGCTGATGCCCTCTGCTTTATTCCCAAAATGCACTATAGCAAAACATTCAAGCCTTGGCTACCTCTGTAAACTCGCCTTCTCAGGCAAGAAGGCAAATACATCCCATAACTTTGTATGTAATGTGATATGCTCCTGTTTCAGGTTGCTTTACGGCTTCTAGAGAAAGAGGTACTGGATAAAAGTGATATGATCGAACTACTTGGTCCCAGACCATTTGCAGAAAAATCTACCTATGAAGAATTTGTTGAAGGCACAGGCAGCTTAGATGAAGATACCTCACTTCCAGAAGGCCTTAAGGACTGGAACCAAAACCGTGAAAAAGAGAAAGAAGAGACAACAGATGAGCAAACTGCCAGGCAGATCACAGGAGTGATGCCATTTTAGCTTTTATGTGCACTGTTGTATAAACTTTTGCAGTATTTCTACTTCCATACTAAAGAGACTGGAATACTCTTCCATAATTTGGTGTTTAAGAACCATCTGTTTATCAAACCGTAGCAGTGGTGGTGATTGAGGGAGCAAGTGTTTACACAGACAGACGAGAGGAATTTCTCCATTTATGCTCCTCTGGAAGTACTAATAGAAGATGGTGGTTTTGCAGGCTGCCAGATGAGGAAAGATTTTGATTAGAAATGGGTGCATTGTATATCCAAACTCCCCATGCGACTTTAAAATGGCTGGGTTGCAGTTTTGAGCTCTGTTGTTTCAAGTTCATTACTAAACGTATTTAAAGTGGTGCAGGCTAAAGTTCTGTGAACAGATCTGGAAAACCTGATGGTATGTTTTGTATCTTCCTAAGCCCAGATATTTATGATGTCTGTGTGTGGGCAACTCATTGTTGACGCTTACCACAGCTCTAGTTAACTTCTGAAAACACTTCATGTTCCTGTAAAGCAGCAGCTTTACTCTTCACCTGCCTGCTATTTCATTTTATCCTTTGGCTCCCACCATCTGCAAAGCCAGTCTGTGCATAAGAAATGCCATATGTATTGGCCATGGAACTGGAGACCCACAGATGAACTTTACAGTTTTAGCCATGGCTTAGTGTCTTTAAAGTGTAAAACCTAAATTATATTACTGCTGTTTTAATAAATTGTTTTTTTCTACAGGGGAGCTGTGAGCTATTGAACATGTGAATGTATTGTTCATTATATAAATCAAGTTTCTTTGAAACAGCCAATACAATCAGTACATTGTACTTTTCTGAACACAAGCTCTTATTCTTTTATTTTTAATTAATTTTTTACTTGAAAATTATTGTTCAGTTCAGAAATCTTTATTTGGGCAGAACTCCTGCTGGCTGCAAGTGTGAGGGCTGCAGTAACTGGAATAGTATCAGAAATGTTTTTCACATCTGACACTGGCATTGAATTTGCTTAGGTCAAATATTTAATGCTAACTTTGAGTTCAGTAGGTTTATTTGGGGGTGGGAGGGTATGAAAGAGTAGCTGTGTTAGGAGTCAGAAGAGTATTGTGCTAAACATTGCAAAAAAATAATCTGTGCTCTTGTCGCAGATAGGGTTTTCTATCAAAGGATTCCATTTTAATTTTTTTTTTATTTTGGAAGATGATTTTGGGCTCCTGATCAAAAGAGGGATGAGTCAACCTGGATTTCCTTCTGGCTCTAAGAGGAGAAAGCTCCATTTGGATTTTGCTGATCTG
This sequence comes from Sphenodon punctatus, assembly GCA_003113815.1. Taxonomy (NCBI): domain Eukaryota; kingdom Metazoa; phylum Chordata; class Lepidosauria; order Sphenodontia; family Sphenodontidae; genus Sphenodon; species Sphenodon punctatus. The sequence continues at coordinate 2,303,700 of QEPC01003937.1, forward strand.
TTTTGTGATGAACAACAGATGATTCTTTTAATGTCTAGAAAACGGCTGACAGGTTCGTCCCAAATGTGTGAGAGAGTGTAATTTGGATGATTCTTTTTTTATTGGACTAGTTTCTGCTGATGAGAGTATGCAAGCTTTCAGGCCACACAGGTTCCTTCCTTAGGCAAGTAATAAATCTGAACTGTAGTCTTAGCAATGCAAGACAGGTATTGAAGACATATGGAAGCAATCAAATGATAAAATACTTGCAAGCTAGGTTAGATACATAAAAGCAAACACTAGGGGGAGAGCTGAGAGAGGTTCAGGGAAAAAGTAGTTAGTTTTTAAAAGCATTTAAATACAGTGTAGGGAACGCAGGAGACAGAAGTGTAAACAGCAGACTGTTACACATTTTATTAGTGGCTTATGGAGGCCCAAATGTTAGTCCATCTTTTTGGCATCCAATCGTTACAAACTCTAGTTTCTGGGCATATATTTGAGATGTTGTACGGGCTCCTTTTGGGACAAGAATTTAATTACTTTTAATGAGTTCTGAGATTTTGATGTAGGTAGAGTTTGACCCTTTAATTCACTGCAGCTGTATATGCTGATAGGCTACTTTAAATAAAAGGTGGCATTCATTATTTTCCCCATCCTTACTCAAAGGGAACATGCAGTTAAATATATATATATTTAACTATTGTAACAATTTTATATATATATATTTTATTTTTTTTAAATTAATTTTAGAACAAAAAATCATTAACCTTATTGAATCCTGAAGCAAAGCTCCTATAACAATATGCCAAAAGAACTCGCACACGCATACCAGGTTGTGTAGTCCATTCTACAGCTCCTATTCAGGTAAACTTTGTTAATTAAATGGAGGAAGATCTAGCTTGCATTTAAAACAAAAGTTGATGTATATCTTAAATCAAAAAACCTCTTTGTTTAAGAGGGGAGTTAAGGTGCACATAACAAACCTAAGCATTAAAAATCATGGAACTGGCATTCCTTAATTAAGGCCTTTGCCTTAATTCATGCATCATGTAAATAGTAAAGATGTTGTACAATCTCATTTTTGTGCTCATAACTTAGGCTTCGCGTACCCACACTTTGCTTTGGTCTTTCAACCCTAATCCTCTGCAGGTTGGGGGCAGCTTGCTTCCCCTTATTGTCACCCTATTCTATCTTTATGGCTTCTCCCCTTCTGTAGCCTCATGATAATGATTGGTCTCAGGCTGGCCCACTTTCTGGGATGGGAGGTGTACGGGCTGCCTTACTGCCTCTCCTCACCTCTAAGGCTGGGGTTTGGGTTAGGTAATACTGGAGCAAGATTCATCCATAAACTGGCCCTAGGCCGCAAATGGCACTGATATTGCCATAATTCAGTGTGTTGGAGTCTCCAATCCAGATCCAGAAACATTAGTGCATTGTTTTGCTATAAACACAGTATGTTTGGGGAAAACACATTGCTGTGTACACAATTGTCTGTATCAGAGTACCAGGCTGCAGGGAGCCAGACAGTAGGTGCAGGAGTGGAGGAAATACACCCAGCTAGAGTCCTTTTTCAACGATCACCACCTCATTTCTCTGCGACCCTTTTGCCAGCAATGGGATTAGTGAAAAAGCAGTTACTTCTATCGGCTGTTGTGTAGTACTACTCTACTACAACTGTGTGGCAGGAAAGGATATTCTTCTATAAACAGCTGGGAAATAAGGACTATAGGCAGCAAGGAAAATGGGTGCAGACACGGGGAAACTGATGCCAATATTAACCCCATTGTTTGTTTAGGACCAACTAACCCTCTTGTGTCCACAGCCCTACTCCTGTGTGTTTTGGATCTGAACATTTCTATGGTTTTTGAAATGGGGAATGCATTAAATTCTGCTACAACATCAACCTGGGCCCCAGATATCCCCACCCCTATCTGAAACAAGTGCTTGAATTTTTTTCTCCTGTCCCAACTCCAGTCATACCATGTCCCACTGTGCACAGTTATTGTATGCAACTAACTATGGGGACAGCAGAGGGGAAGGGAAGCATTCTTGAAATAAACAATCGTGCAAGTTCTGAAATCCCACACCCACCTCTATTCTGTATTACTTAATAGTCTTTATTACAGATCTGAAGCTGCTAGATTAACATAGAGCAACCAAAAAGAGTGACAAGAGATGAAAACGTGTTCCTTTTCTTCCTCTGGGTGCACGTAGGAACTCATCCATTTTAGGAATTATTTTTGAGTGAACACTTGACTTACTGTTTAACTGTTACTGTTAAAAAGGCAACTTTTGCTAAAAGCTATTTTTCGATCTCTACCTGAAGCCCACAACCACTAACTAGCCCCAATGACAGCATTTAAACTTATTTTATTTTTTTAATATTTTTTTTTTAACATCTTCTGCCTCTCTACATGGTCTGATTATCTGAACTTGGGAACAGGCTCTGCGCTGCACGGTACAGGACCATCTTAACAAATTGGTGGTGGTAGCGAGCAAATAATGGATTTGCTGTCATGAGTCCCACTTTGATTTGTAGCACTACTGCTTTCATCTGGTCTCCAATGCTAATGAGTTACTAAGATTCATCTAGGCAAAACTACCATGAGGTGTAGAGCCAATACGTTTTAGTTATTTACTCAAAAGACAGCACCTCTTTTCTACCCTGTCTTTGCCTTTAAATATAAACTATTTGTTAAAATCAGAAAGCTGTTGGATCAGAGGAGCTGGTATTAACTCCCTCAAATCAAGCTTGGATTTATGTAAGTGCCCACAGCTTTCTGCAAGGAGATGCCTGAAAATTTCCAAAAGCACTGCCAATCTTCTGCCACTAGGGGCTTCTGTACCTATAATACAACTTGGCTGGAGCTGCTAGGTTCTGAAGGCCCGTCTACCTCTCTGGTAAAACCCCTTCATCTCCCTTTGGGAAAAGAGAGGATTCGCTGGGCTTAATCCAGCTCTCAGGGGCGTAGCTACCATGGCGTGGGGCACAGGGACGTATTTGCACCTGGGCCCTGCCCCCCCCGCCTTCTCTCTTGTTCCATGTGTTGCTGCCACCCCCAGGTGAGAATGCAGCCTATGTTCTGCTGCTGCTCCTCCCTGGCTCCAGTTCCTATCCTCGCCTGCCTCTGCCTCCTAGTAGCACAGCAGCAACAACAGTGGGACACAGATGGGGAGATTAAGGGTGATTTCAGAAGTGACGTGGTGAATGTCCACCACAGTCAACCTCCGTTAAACGTGGGGGTGGAAACACCGTGCATGTCTGTTTGCTCACATCCAGATGTTCACCACAGTCAAACACGGCCTGGGGTGAAGTGAGGTGGGGGTGGGAGGAGGTCCAGAAGTGCGGTGAATGGTCACCATGGCAGGGGTGAATGAAAAGTAACTTCTGAAAGGAAACCCGCAGCTGTGGTGGAAGGAATTGACACCAGCCACGGTGCATTCTGGGGCTCGGACCACGGTCCACGTCTCCACTGCATGTCTGTTGTGTTCCCCCGGCCCATGTTCTCTCTGATTGCCCCCGGGTAGTGGTCACGATCCTGTCACTTCTGTTGGGGCCGCATGTGTCACCACAGACGGTGGTGAATCCGTTCACACCAGGGTGGGATTCACTGTGGTGAATTGCAACGCATCACTTCTGAAATCACCCAAAGCTGTTTGTTTACAAACAGCTCCTGCCCATGTGCTGATCAGAAGGTTGCTAACCTGTAAAGAAGGTTCTTTGAGATGGCTCCTAACATTCTCACAACTGGGTTGTGCATGCTCACCCTATTCTCAAATAATAGACCACATGATGGTCTCAAGCTCCTCTAGTATAAAAAGCACTCTCCCTCTCAGAATGACTGTTGCGTCCAACCCTTTCTAGAAATATAAAAAGAATTTTCCATGCGGGGCTAGAAGGGTGGGTGTTCTGAGAATGTTCGAGCCATCTCAAAGAACCTTCTTTACAAGGTAGTAACCTTCTGTTCTTTGAGTGGCTCCTCACATGCTGTTTTTACATGACTCCACCAGGTGCGGGAGGTCTGTGGGCGTGCCAGTGCATGGACAGGGCATGCACACGGTTGCACATGCATCCCCACTCATCCACACCCACGGAGTAACTGCTGTTTCCCCCGGTTGCTGTGTGCGTGGGGATGAGTGAGGGGGGGGGAGTGGGGATGTGTGTTAGGCAGGCATGCATGCACCCCCACACACCATGGGTGCATGCACCACTTTGTTCATACGGGGCTCCCCCACACATAAGCACACAGAAATCTGCGTGTTCATGGGTGGGAGAGGCCCGTGTAAAAAGGGCCGCATTCTCACAAATGTCTTACTTATACTATCTTAGGTAGGAATTTAGGATGTAAAGCAAAATATATTCTATCTTGGAAAATAAATCTGCAAATATGGTTCTGAGATTATTATGGCTGCTATTTCACTAACTTTTCTTAATGAAGTTATTGCTAACAGGAATACTGTCTTTAAACCTGCACCCCATAACCAGTTCATTTGTGCCCCCCATATAATCAATTCACGCTGCCCTAGGGGCACAAATTAAATTGTTATGGGTGGGGGCAGCATGAACTGATTATGGGGGCACAACTGAACTGGTGAATCAGTGTGAATTTATTATATGGGGGCAGGGGCACAAATGAACTGGTTATTGGGTGGGGGCAGCATGAACTGGTTATGGGGCACAACTGAACTGTTTATATATGTCTCTTTTCATGGCATACTGCACTTAATAAGCGAGCTGCATTTTGGGTGTCTGGTGTGCTTGATAGCAGCACCTCTGGACTGGTCGCACTGCATGCGTGCACAAGGCACAGGCGGCACTGGCAGCAAGAAGCAACAAGCCCTGGAGGCCAGGCGGACTAAGCTCACTCCCCTCCCCCAGTAAAGCAGTGGACGCAGCCAGTCTCTGTGCCTGCCTCACTGCCCGCCCGGCTGCCCCTACAGTGGAACCACTCCTGGGGAGTGGTGGTAGGCGCTCGGCTGGGGAGGTGGGCAGCATTGAGAGGCCATGCTTGTTTATGGCCACATTATAACTCCTAGCTGCTGGATTTTGTATATTTAGAAGCTGTCTGCAGGCCCTGCCCCATCCCCTAAGCCCTGCCCCATCCCCTAAGCTCCACCCACTTTGGATTTTTGGAGCACACGTGTGCGTGATTCGCATGCGTGCACATGAGGGGCCCATAACAGGCTTGAGACCGGGCCCTTCTCAACCTTGCTACGCCCCTGCCAGCTCTTTCCTCCACCATGACCCTGCCCTGTTTTCCTAAGAGCTTTTGGGGGTGCAGAGGAAATGAGATTGACAGAGACTTTCAAGAGGGAAAGAAGCCGGAACATGAGTCCCATATGTCCCTAGTAATTGCAAATGTCCCTACGTTTGGGGGGTGGAGATAGGGGGAATTAGCTCAGTCCACATGGCAGTTGCAAGCTAGGTTGGCTTTTGTAAGTCTCAGTAGTCTGCCCCCTAAACTGGTGGAATTCATAGGAGCACCTGAATTTCAGGGACAGCCTTTCCTGCCAGGTGTAGTTAGGTGGGAATAGGCCCTGGTGCAAAAGACAGAATGAGCCCCTTGCTGGGGCAATCTACTCTAGTATGCAAATGCATTCTACATGTTTGCAGGGCACCCAGGCTTGTGGGCCCTGGTATAGCTGCCCCTATTATTGTTATATTCCACTGCCTGCATAGCTTGGTCTCTTCTGTTTTGTCACCTAGTCCTTTCCCCTCTGATCCATGTGGAGACAGTCACCCTGTGACCAGGGTGCTGCGGAAGTGATGACCCTACTACTAGCTCTAAGGGTGTTAGGTAGAGGGGCCTGGCCCTCTTCACCTCCAAATGCCTCGGGCATAAGGATAAGAATGTGGCAAGATATAGGGAGACCCTGGTTAGGGGAAGAAAAACTAAGCAAATTTGGCAGAGCCCATGGCTGAGGAAGGAGATGAAATTCAGAAACAAAATTCAGGAAGATGCAAAGGTACGTTAACTGAAGAAGAAGATCATCAAAAAGGTAGGGCTTGGAGTAATTACAAAACAAAAAATCTGGGTTTGGAGGATTAGGGGTGGACTATCAAATTAAAATATTAGGACTAGGAAAATCTTCTAAGAGATTGTCTCATTACCATCTCTCACTTAACAAGCCCCTGTCTTAATGTTGATGTTAGTGGAGATATTCTGAAGAGCTACCTAACTGAGGAAGGCCAAACCGACCCCTCCAATAATTCACTTAGTAACAAAGGACTTTGTTTTTGACTTTACAGGTCTGTTTACCTTGGCTGAGGGTGAAGAGAGGAAGATACTTAATCTCTTAGCTTTAGTAAAACATTTATAGTGATATTCTTGGAGGGGATGACAGGTTTCCATATTTCTTCAAAATATAGGGGAGTGAGTATCTTCTCCAAGGGCACAACCGTAGACAGAAGTATGGTGAAAAGAAGTTAATTTGGTCACGATGTAGGATCATAAGTCTTTCATAGATGGGAGAAATCCACAGGTTCAGGATCTATGTGTGTTAAATGACGATAGCCCACTGGAGTCTGGTTTGGGTCCATGCAGTCTCCGGTCACCTGTTTAATGTGTAGAGTCATCAGGGGAGTGGGTAAAACCAGATGTGGCAGCAGCCCACTATAGCCTGCTTTTGTCATAATTTGGCCCAGACAACCTACACAGCTATACAGGCATTGTCACATGTTGGCCTGNAAAACCAGATGTGGCAGCAGCCCACTATAGCCTGCTTTTGTCATAATTTGGCCCAGACAACCTACACAGCTATACAGGCATTGTCAGATGTTGGCCTGCGGTTGCCCCTAACGGGCCTTGGCAGGGGCTAGTCTGGGTTGTAACCTTGGAAAACCTCCAAGGTCTCATCCCAGGCTAAGGCCTGTCTGACCAAACTAAAGCATGCCACTATGGGATATGCCACCATGTCTGCCTGTCATGGCAGGTGGGACACTGGGTGTAGGCAGAGAGTGCCTGCAATGGGACACTGGAAGTAGTGATGCCAGCAGTTGTTTGCCTGTCCTGAGCCATGGTCATGGTGATGGAAAGGCTCTGGAAGTCACTCTGGAGAAGGCAATGTCTTTGACAGAGAGCGCACTGGGCATGTGTTGCAAACCAGGACAAGCTTTGAATGTATCCTGCGATGGTCTTTTAAGGCAGATGTTACTTATGCACCAGTGAGCGTGGAGAGAGGGGCAGGAAGTGCTCACTGCTTGGAACATTCTTGGCTGTTCACCTGCGACTCTATGATGATAGCAGACCTGTAGGCACACGAGGCTGCACACGACTTAATTGACAGGACGTGGACATACATTAGTCCGCATTTGCCTGCATGGCAGACTCCACATGCTCCAAGACCCCCGCTGTGAGTGAGGGCTGTGTGGGTGATGGCCAATAGGGAGGAAATCTTGTCTCCTCTCTCTGCCTCCCAACTTAGTTTTACACTGTAGATGATGGCTGAATGGATGCTGTACTTCAGAACTAAGATGGAAGTTCAAGTTTGTTTGGAGATCCAACCCAAGCTATTTAGAACACTCATCACATGATAGCTATGCACATTTCAACTTTTTAAACTAATTAGGAGCTATGAAAAGCTTTGTTGTAGGTTATGATGAATGCTCTAAAGAGCATTGTGAGAGCCAATATATTCTAGTAGCTATGGATGGTGATGGGCCTGGATATGAGAGAGAGTTCATATCCTGTCTTTTAAACTATTTTAGCAAGTCGATAATTGTTTAAGGCCAATTACATCATTATATCAAGCTAAAATGAGGAAGTGAAAGAATTTGGCCATGTGTCCTAGGTGGGCTTTATTTCAGCTGTGCCATGGCAATGACTGCTGAAAGTTGTGATTGTGTCTCATGGCACCTTTCTACAGAGCTGCTCTACCTCTATACTGGACGGCCATGCCAGTTGAGTCATTTCTATTTATTTTTATGCTGGAAGGGACGTCAAGCTTGCCTTGGGCAAGTCACTATCTCAGCCTCAGTTCTCCATCTGTAAAATGGAAATAATAATGACCTACTTGAGGATGAACAAGCTAAGGATTGTAAAGCACTTTGAATACTTAATATAAATATATTTTAATAAAATAGCTCTTGTAAAGCTTACAAGTTAGTACAATTCCCTTTCTTCATAGATCACAAAGCTTTCCATTCTCTACGAGCAAATTTTGGAGCAACCAGTTCATGTGGTCACATGAAAGTATCAATATGCTTCTTCATCAGATAATCCCCCTTTAATGGCTATTGCTTGGTATAATAATAGGGATTAAATCTTAATTTCTATATTTATACCCTGATCCTCTTAGTTTACATTTAAATATGCAATTACACTTGCATTCCCCATTTTACAAAATGTTTGATTCAACCTCTTCTCCTTTGATACAAAGTCTTAAGTTCCTTCCACATGCTTGGTCACACCAAAGTGTCTATGAGTCTGCTAGTTAGCATTTCCAGGACTTCCTAATGCATATCCATGGATCTTTGGGTAAGCACTTTTGTCAAAGGTGACATGAATGCTCAGGTCAATTAGAACATTCTAATTAATTTTTTACCCAAGAATCTGTCTGTACAGAAAACTTAATTTTTTTCTCAGCTAAATTAGCACAGATTTAAAGGCAATAAAACTGTGGGAAATTGTTAACCGAACACATACTTTGTCACAGATTTTAAAATTTGGTCTAATCCCAAATTATAACAAATGTAATGATTAGAAGTAATGGATGTTGTCCAAGAACTTGAAAATCTGGAACATATGCTCTTTGTATGTTCCTTTTATGATAGTATAAGAACAACTTGGTTAGCTCCATTGCTGGAAGGGAAGGAGCACCTATCATGGCAACAAAAAGTAGAGATGCTCCTGACTAACTGTGGATACCAATATAAGGGCCGTGGCAACCGTTGCTTTTTTAGCGGCAAGGCTGTAAGAGGAATGTGTCTTAAGTGAGATAACTAGGACTAATACTGGGCAAAGACTCTGGATAAATATAAAAGGAGGGAGTTCCTGGGTAGATAGGGAGGGATAATGCTGGCTATTCTTGGTTTGGTTAAGCCAAGTCGTATTATTGTTAAGTCTATGGTATATTTGACATTCTTCACTTGCATTTGTTACCCTAAATGTTTTATGTTTGTTTATTTGGCCATGGTGAAGGCTAGTGCTATAATAAATGTAACTAACTAACTAGTGGATGTTGAAGGTAGAAGCTAACAATTCTAAAAGGTTTACAAATAATTGTATAAGCAATAAATAATAGCTTTGATTTGGGGAAGAAAAAAATGAAACAGATGGTTTCAATGATTTTTATCCTTCACTGAAGCTGCTCTAAGTACTTGAAATAGTTTAACTTTGTTTTTGATTTTAAAACAAAATGAGAAATTTGGTTGATGTGATTCTTTCTTACTGTGTGTAATATTTTTTGAGTACAAAAATGCAGTTGACTGGATTATACAACTTCCATAGCATAGAGCATGCATTTTGTATACACACGATGTGATCATTTGGGGCAGAGTTGGGAAAGAAGTAACAGAACCCTTTTGTGGGCATTTTTGCTAGTGACCTTCGGCCAGTCATTTACTTGGACTTCATCCTTCATTGAGCTCTCACTTAGACCACTTTCAGACCTACCTCCCACCCCCCCACCCACGCGCAGATTCTGGCTGCGGGGATCGGCCGGGCTGAAAGCCCCCCTCCCCCCGCAGAGCTTTGCCGGCAGACCTGAACAGGGATGCAGAGCAAGAAATGCATCCCTGTGTGTCTGTCAGCAAAGCCGTGCGGGAGCGCTTTCGAACCGGCCGATCCCCACGCATATCCTGGCTGCGGGGGGAAGGGGGAATGTCTGACAGTGGTCTTAGTCTTTGCTGAGTGTACGCAGTGTCATATGATCCAGCAGCCATTGTGACACACAGAGTGGAGTGGAACCAGCTCACCCCCTACCTGGGTCTCTCTTCCAGGCACAGGAATAAATCTCTGTGTCTGGGCTCCAAATCAGGCAGAGGAATGGGATGCGGTGCCTTGCCCCCATCACCGAGTTGTGTATAAGCAGTCAGAGCTCACAACTGCTGGGACTGTTTCTAGGTTGCGAGGAATGAAGTTACTGTCTCCCCCTGCTCCTACCCAACCCCTCTCACTATTGTTCAACGTTCCACTGCCAAGGTCAGCCACCGCACCCACCAGTTTGATCATGTTCAGCACCTCTGCTCCTCCCTCTACCTTTCTGCATTTCCACCCCCACCCCACTCTCTGCTGAAAGCTTCGCACCTCCATCCCTGCCCTCACCTGCTCCCAGAACGTTCAAGCCAATTAGAACATTCTACTTCATTTTTAAACTCTTGGGTTTAGTCTGTACAGGAGACTTTTTTTTTTGCCAGCTAAATTAGCACAGATTTAAAAGCAATTTTAAAAAAATGGGTGGAAATTTTTTTAACAGAACAGAGTTTGTCACTGACTTTAAAATGCTGTCTACTCCCAAATTATAACAAATGTAATCGTTAGAAAAGGGGGGGGGGGGGAGTAGTAGTGGTGGAAGTTGAAGGTAAAAGCTAATAATTCCACAGCGTTTACAAAGAATTGTATAAGTAATAAATAAAGTTTTGATTTTGGGAAGAGAAGAATGGAACAGATGTTTTCAGAAGTTTTAACTTTTTTTTTCTCCTGCTCCTTGAAACATATTTGCCCCCTTCTTCCTTGCTGGCCCCCATGTCCAAACTCCCTCTAAACACATTCATTCAGCGCCTTCTCTCCCAACCTTCAAATCCCTCCCTAAAACCTACCTCTTCTCTCTAGCTCCTTATCCCCTTAGACTATTCACAGATTCTTTCAGGATCCCCTGTAGCTAAGCCAAGCACATGCACGTGAGCCTCCTCACCTTTGTGAATGTATTCCTGTCTCTCTATGGTCCCTTTGATTGTAAGTCCCTCAAGGCAGGGACCTGTTTCTCATTAATAATTGTACAGTGCCAGGTACATTGCTTGTGCTATATAAATACTTAATAATAAATCAATGTGATGAGTTCCCTTTACAGAATATCCTTAAAAAGGCCCTTGCCACCTGCACCTGGAGGAAATTAAATGTCTATTAAGCATTCATTCCTGAGAACCTGGAGAATGCTTTCTATTTTGTCATTAGGTAACTGAAATACTAAACATTTGTTATACAAAAGAATAAAGCATGGTTAAAAGATGTTTATTTTCCTTTTTATTATGAAGAGAATTTGTTCCTGGAAGGCCAATACTGCACACTCGTCATAAAATAATATTGCAAAACCCACAAGTTTGGTTATTCCTGTTCAGTTTCATGATTATATTACATCCCTATTTTCAGATCCAATTATGTTTTATGCCCATTCTATCTTTTACAACTTTTCATGAGAGACAGGATCAGTTTGTTTGAATAAATCTAGTTGTTTCTGTATTAAAGCTTTGTCTAAAGCCATGGTAGACTCTTAAATAAGCATCTCAGATTTCAGTGGTGCCAAGTACCCATTGTTCACACCAAAGTCAATAAATCTGGGAGAGCTCAGAACCTCTGAAAGTCAGACCTTGCTCCCCCTGACTTTTTTTTATGAGCCTAAGTATAAATTTTGAACTTAAGTCTAGCTACTCAGATATGGGAAGTTTGGAACAAATTAGTGTAACGTATGACAAATTTTACTTATTCATTGATTTCTTCCTCATCATCTTCAAATGTTTCCTCTCCATCATTTGCTGTAGCTTCTTGGTACTGCTGGTACTCAGACACCAGGTCATTCATGTTGCTTTCTGCTTCTGTAAATTCCATCTCATCCATCCCTTCTCCTGTAAACCAATGGAGGAAGGCCTTTCTTCTGAACATGGCAGAGAACTGCTCTGAAATCCTTTTGAAGAGCTCTTGAATAGCTGTGCTATTGCCAATGAAAGTGGAAGCCATCTTGAGTCCACGGGGGGGTATGTCACAAACTGCCACTTTGACATTATTTGGGATCCATTCCACAAAGTAGCTGCTGTTCTTGTTTTGGATGGCCAGCATCTGCTCGTCAACCTCCTTCATGGACATGGGACCACGGAAGACTGTAGCCACCGTTAAATATCGTCCATGTCTTGGGTCACAAGCTGCCATCATGTTTTTGGCATCAAACATCTGTTGAGTGAGCTCTGGAACTGTGAGTGCCCGGTACTGCTGGCTGCCTCGGGCTGTCAAAGGAGCAAAGCCTGGCATGAAAAAGTGTAGGCGTGGGAAAGGAACCATATTCACTGCCAGCTTTCGAAGATCAGCATTCAGCTGGCCTGGAAAACGCAAGGATGTAGTTACTCCACTCATTGTAGCAGACACCAAGTGATTTAAATCTCCATATGTTGGGGTAGTCAGCTTCAGGGTGCGGAAGCAAATATCATACAAGGCTTCATTATCAATGCAGTAGGTTTCATCAGTGTTTTCGACCAGCTGGTGGACTGAGAGTGTAGCATTGTAAGGCTCTACCACTGTGTCAGAGACTTTTGGAGAGGGCATCACGCTAAACGTATTCATTATCCTGTCAGGATATTCCTCACGGATTTTGCTGATGAGTAGTGTTCCCATGCCAGACCCTGTTCCTCCTCCAAGGGAGTGAGTGAGCTGAAATCCTTGCAAGCAATCACAGTGTTCACACTCTTTTCTTACTATGTCAAGCACTGAATCCACTAGCTCTGCTCCTTCCGTATAATGTCCTTTGGCCCAGTTATTTCCTGCACCTGTTTGCCCTGAAACAACATACGTTAAAAAGAAAGACATATAAGGTTATTGACAGGACTTCATGTTTGAAAATATAATGGATTAGTATAATCTTTAGAATCTATCGTTCTTATTCGCTCATGTGAATTTTCAATTTAAATAGCTGTAAATTTGTGAGCTAGCATATCATGCTCTTTGCCTTGTTTATAAAAATGTGCATGATTTACATTACAAATTACAAATATGTGGTATGGTGTTTTTTCAGTGAACAAGAATAACTTTGTTATTGATGTGGGCATAAAAGATATCCAGTTCAGATTATGGAATTGTATTATTATTATTATACACATTTATATCATGCCAGTAGTATGACCTGGAGCTGTACAGAACATAGAAATAGATGCGGTCCCTACCTGTGGCTTACAATCTAAAAGACAAGGAGGGGGAGACAGGGAGAGAGGACAGTGGGAGAGACAGGGGAGAAGACAAACAAACAGTAAACATTCAAGCAGATGTGAAGTCTCACGTGCGTGTGCTTGGCTTGGTTACAATCAGGTTGGTTGCAGCAGTCTGCAGAGGAGGGCAGACAGTGGGTATATGGGAACGACTAGCAGGCATTGGGAAAGGCGGCGAGGAACAAGTGGGTCTTGAGGAGGGATTTGAAGGAGCAGACGGAGGGGGCAAGGCGGATGTGGGCAGGGAGGGAGTTCCAGGCATGGGGGGCAGCGAGGGAGAAGGGTCGAAG
>QEPC01003937.1:2334903-2346249 GCA_003113815.1 Sphenodon punctatus
AGTGTTGGAGAAGATATCGTCAGTCTCAATCATAAAATGTATTTATTAAATATGTAATAGGTGGATGTTATTGGACAGATTTTAGATTTGATATGTAATTCTAATAATAAAATTAAAAGATGGGGGGGAAAGGAAAACATCACAGCAGTTCTTCCTTATATAGATGGTCATGAGATTTGATTGTTACACCATTTCCTCTGCTTTTTGGAAAATGTATTTGTGGTCAGCATAGCTGGGGACATTTGCAAAGGCAAGAGAAAGAGCAATAATGTTCTAAAACAACGGATAAAAGAGTCCTACTGAAGTTGGTAAAAGAAGTGTATAACTTAAAGGAGAAATGTGCCGTTTTACATAAGAGCATAAGAAGTGGCATACAAGGAAGTCAGACCAATGGTTCAGCCAGCCAGCATCCTGTCTCTGACAGTGGCCACCTTTCATTACTTCACAGAAGGGCACATCAGGACATAATAGAGATATCCATTCCCTGCTGTTTACTCCCAGTTCCCGACACTGAGGTTATGAATGTGGCAAGACAGTAGGGGTCACTATATGGCTGAGCCACCCACCTCACTGCGCCGAACCAAAACTCTGACCCAGATATCTGACAGGGGAGAGAATATAGTTTGTTCCCCATCTTCTGGCAACCCCACAAAAACGGTATCTCTACCACGACCCAGATCCCACTACAGTGGGGGCAAACCTCTCTTTCCCCAGTTCCCCTTATTTGGGACAGAGACCCTTGGGGTAACTCAGGGGTACTTAACTTGGCTAAAAGCTGCCCTTGAAAGCCAGTGGGGACCCTCTCTTCCTTGTGTGAATCCCCTCTCCCTTCCAGTAGCTGTGCCTAGCAGGCTGAGGGAGACGTGTCTTGGCAATAAGTGCGCACACAAACTAGGGTAAAAAGAAAACAAAGATGCTTAGCTTTTACTAGTCAGGATTCAAAAACGGTACAAGCAGGTATTAAGGTTGGAAAGGGTAGGACAAGCTCTTGAGCAGTTACAAATCAGGGTTTGGGCTCAGTGGTCCATTTGGATTGCATCAGGCCTAGACTGTCCCTGGTTAGAGGTTAGGCAGGCAAATATTTCTTTTACTCGCAGGTTCCTTCTCCACAACCCTAACCTATTAAGTCCGACATCGTCAGGAAGCCATGCCATAACCTTTATTTTATATATATATTTTCCCCCCTTCTCTGCACCTTTTCACAGTTCTACTATTTTTTGAGATGGAGCGAACAGTACTACACACAATACTCAAGGTGTGGTCACACGACAGATTTATATAACAGCATTATGACATTTTCTGATTTATTCTTTATCCCTTTCCAAATGATTCCTAACATTCTGTTTGTCTTTTTTACTGCTGATGCTCGTTGAGCTGATGTGCGGCAAACATTACAGTGCCCACACAAAATCAAGTGGGTAGTGTCACATTTGTTAGGGGGCAGGTTTTTGGTGGTGCAGATTCACTACCCGGCAGCTCTGCACAGTCACCCAAGGCGTAAGCTCCAGCACTGCAGTGCCTGCCACAAGTGTGGCCACATGTTCACTCCTTCCAAGTAGTTGTTGTCACAGCTACATGGAAGGGGATATACTGAGAGATTGGAAGCTATGTCAGGGAGAGAACCCACAAACTGGGTCCTCTCCCTGCCACAGTTTCTGCTGCTGCCACTAGGAAATCAGGAAGGAAGAACAAACCTGAAGCCTTCTCCCGACTCTGAACTTGGTAGGAAGCTCCGTCCAACCTCCCTCCCTGGTACTCTGGTGGTAGAAGCCAAAGCAGCTGCTGCTGTCACTGGGGAGGGATCCATTTTCCAAAGCTGCTGCCTTGGGGAACAGCAAAGGGGAATGGACCCTGAAGCTCTGGGTCCATCCCTCCGTCACTACCCCAATGGCAGCATCAGAAGCTCTCTGCCTGTTCTCTGCATTCTTGAGGCAGGCAAGATGACAGCAAGGTTGCCTTACAGCAGGGAGGACTACCTGGTTAGTTTCACAAGTGGTGCAAGCATCCTTCCTTCTGCCTCTCTGGATGCTTGCCCACGTCCCGATTTTCACGTGAAATTAGCAATAAAGTAAGATTCTTTCCTGGGCTGCATGCTCACATTATTTTCTTTCAGTTTTTCCCCTCCCCCAGGAAGTCATGTGACCTTAAGGAATCTGTTAGAGGATCCATGCACACGTTGTAATATTCATGTAAGTTACATTCATGTTTAATTCACCCCATGCACACATTTTAATCTCCCCTAATACAGAACTCATGTTAAGTGTCAGTGCTGGGTTTCATCCGTGATGAAACTCATGTTAATTTCCCTGCTGAATGAGTAAAGGTGCGTGCACAAGTTCAAAATATCATGTAAGATACAAAGTAACGTGAAATTGTGTAATGAGGGCAAACAGCCTCTGCCTGCTTCCAGAGCTCCCGTCTGGAGAAGCAGCGTGGGGGAAAGCCCTGAAGGAAGCTGGGATAGGAGGGAGGCCCCACTCACCGCCACCACTTGTGCGCTTGCCACGGGAGTGCAGTGGAAGCAAACTGAGCAGAAGTAGTCCGTTCGCCTACGTTGCTACCGTAGTGGCAGGAGTAAATGTGGCCCAAGAGGCAGAGGCTGCAACACAGAGCACACAAGTAAAAACCATCTGAGTGGGCAATACTGTGTTTGTTTTCATCTGCGGTTTTCAATGAACTGTCACAATGACCCCAAGGTCCTTTTCCTGAGTAACACCTAATTTAGTACCCAGCAGTGTGTGTGTATAATTCAGATTATTTTTCTCTATGTACATCACTTTCCACTTGTCAACACTGACAGTGAAATGAAAGGGATTCATATTAATGTAATATTCATTTCATTGGCAATGAAAGGGATTTGTATTAATGTGAGCTCCTGCCATAGTACAACCTGAGAAACTTGGAAAGTAAAACCAGCTATGTCTACGCTTCTGCCAGATTCATCAGGCTTTAAGAAAGGCCCAGTTTCTCTCCTCCCCTAGCTTGTCGCATAATGATCATTTTCTCTGCTCTTTTTCTGAAGCATCCACTTGAGAACACAGTTCCCATTCATGTGTACCACACATGGCCAAATCGTCTCAGCATACCACATTCAGACCTCTTGACAAATGATTCTCTCAAATTACATTCATGGAGAGAACAGCATAATTCCTAACAATCCCATCCAGGCTTAGCACAAACACTGTAGCAGAAGCTGCAACTCCACAGCTCCCAGCCTATTTTTAAAAAGACAATCTGAAATGTGGTCAAAGGCATGGCGGTAATACCCCTTTAGAGAATGCCATTTCATACTGACTGCGCAAACACTATAAACAGCTGAAGAGAGCCACCCCTTTTCAGCAGTGCCCTGAAGGACTTTGGTCAAGCTTCAGGAGGGGAAATGTTCATACATTTTCACGCAATCTCTTTTAAAAAACTTATTTCATTATTGAAAGCAAGTTGTGTGCTGCTTCCCATGGGTGAAGACTATTAGCTGTGTTACCATATTGATGACTTAAAAGCATATGAAATACTGAGAATGTATTCAAGGCTCATCCGTCTGCCCTTCCACACTGAAACAATCTATTTCATCATCCATTAGTTAAGCAGTATGCCCAGAGTAGTGGTGGGGAGTATATAGACTACATTACATGCTGCCTGCACAATAGAATGCATTGCACTGGGAAAGGAGCAGCGTGGGGGAGCCTCTATTGTAATCTCTGTGCAGATAATGTGCAAAGAGATTTAGTGCTGTTTTGTAAAGCAACTTTTCATAACTTAGCTGTATGTGAATTAGAACTGAAAAATGATGTGAATTCCCCCTTCTGTCTAACACATTGTGGCAGTTCATTATAAATATGGTACTTATATATTAGTCATCTCCACTGCAAGGATAATAATGTGGGATTTGGCTCAGGTGGTAGAACGTATGCTTTGCACATATAAGGTCCCAAGTATCTCTGATTCAGGATCTCTGGTAGCATATCTGGGAGAGGCCTCTGCTGGGGATTCTGGAGGGTCTCAGGTAGCAAGCCTGGGTGAGGTCTCTGCCGGAGAGCTGGATTTAAAACCCTGCTGCTGTGTCAGGTTGTGACACTATTGGGCTAAGGTGGACCATTTGTCTGACTCAGGCTGCTTCCCCACGACACTGCTTGTGCAGCCTTTAGCGCCATGGGAGAATGCACTATTCAAATGTAGCACAGCTCCTGTCTCGTGGGAAAGGACGACGTGTGGCTCTCCTGATGGCAAGCTCATGCATCGGACAGGGTAGGATTTCACTACCCTGTCCGATGTGCAAGCTTGCCATCAGGAGAGCCGCACCGCCTCCTTTCCCACGAGACGGAAGCTGCGTGGGAATAGCACATGTTCCCGTGGCACTAAAGGCTGCTCATGGGAAAGCAGCCTAAGTTAGAGGCAGCTCCTTATATCATATAAATCTCTGCAAACCAATGACAACTAGCAGATTGCACAAGTGCCACCAACCGACAAGGCCTGCAGAAGACGAGCTTGTTTGAGGAAGGAAAAAAAAGAATTATAGCTTCACTCAGATCTCAAACTGACTTTGCAGGGTGAGCTCTTAGAAAAACCCCCTATCTTTTCTTGCAAACTAAGCATATTTTGTACAAAAATCTACCAAAGAACAAACATAGAAGCCTATAAATCAGGGACTTGTATTCACTGCACTGTCCCATTGGTGGCAATGGAGAAAACACAGTGAATACAGGTCCCTGCCTACAATGCAAAGTCTCCAGGAACTTTTCAGAACAGACCACACATTGTATTTCTGCATATTTTATACTTGTTCAGAACAGTAATGAATGGGCCTTTTAATTCATTTTTCACTCTAGTAGAAGATGCATATTTTATTTCATAGCTGCAAACATTTCTGATTTGAGATGGTAAAAGAAAAAAGGAAGAGGCATCTTACTGCTACTAAATAAATAACTTGAACAAACCAGCTCTCTTTTTAAAAAATGCAAGCAGCATTGTTTCTTGCAAGAAATACCATGTAGAAATGCCTATAAATGCCAATAAAAATAACCATAGAAATGCCTATAAAACAAATAATTAGAAGCACACATCATAACAACAGGTTTGTCGGAAATAATTGAGCAGGGGTGTTCGCATCAGAAAGAGAGTCAAAGCACATTTGAGATTCCTTTCACTGATAGTAAGAAAAGAGACCAACCCACCATTCCATTGTGGGCAAGTGGACTAAAACAAGTTTTTAGAAAACACTTTGTACTTAAACAACACCTTTCATCTGACATGCTCAAAGAGCTTCACAAACATTAACTAAGCCTTACCATAAATCCATGACGCTGGTAATTACTGTTGTGCTGAAAAAAAGAAGCCAAGTGCTGCTTTATCCAGCGTTTATACCTACTGAAATATTACACCCTCCCGTGATTTCATTTTCATTTGGGTGGTTGTGTAATTATGATACAACTGGCAAGGGTTCCTTACTCTAGGTCTAGAATTTATTAGACCAGTCACATTTTCTGTAAGTATACACCTATCAAAACTTTAAGCAGCACCTCAGCACACTCATTTGAGGACCAGGGGGAGGGGAGCACACAAGTGTGCACAAATAATGAGTAAAGCTGTCCAGTTGAAGAGATCAGAGTCCACAACCAACATCTTTATGGGTGAAAGGTATCTTTAAAAATACCCAAGATAAAATTGTTTGATGGTAGTTGATAAATAGTTTGTACTGTATCACTGATAAGAAATTATTGACCTGCTTTCTCTCTAGAAAATGTTACTCTGCAAAGACAAGAATCTAAGTTGATGCAAAGAACCATCAGAGGCAGAATTATTATGGATTTATATCACTGATTATATTGTTTAGTAACCAGTTTACACTGGTGGCAAGCCCTTTGGCGTATGGGCCATCATTGGGTCATATGTTTGCATGGCACCAAGCTAGACAAGACCATGATTCCACTACCATATACATATTTAAAATAGTCAATTACTTAATTTTTAAAATCAATTTATATTTTCACCATCTTCTTAGAAACAGATATTGTTTAATTTAGTATCTTTTTTTAAAGTCAAGAGCATGAGCAATTGGCTGTGCTTCACCCCTTCCTTGGTAAGAGGACAGGCAACCTATCTGGCCCAAATTATGTAGCCCATAATCTAATTAAAACCTTCATTTAATTCAATCATAGTTTTGTTCAATGAAAGGTTATATATTTTGTTGCATTAGTGCTCTTTATTTCAGTTTCAGAAGTAAAATGGTGCCTGCCTATACCAGAAGTGAGCAAACTGTGGCTCTAGAGCTACATGTGGCTCTTTGGCCCCATTGTAGTAAATAGATGTAGCTCTCAGAATTAGGAAACGTTTCCCACCCCTGCCTATACACTGGCTTTAAATGCCCTAACAGTTATGCCTGCGAGCAACAAAGGGATAATTTTGACACAAACAACTATTTATTTATTATTTATTATTAGCAAGCATTTATATAGTGCCAGCAACATATCTGGCACTTTACAAAATAATGGAATAGAGACAGTCCCTGCCCTAGGGCTTACAATCTGAGAGACGGGGGAGGGGGAAGAGACGAAGGAAGGGGAACAGAGGGAGAGACAACGAGTGTAATATTCACAAGGATGCGAGGTCCCAGGTGCACGTGCTTGGCTTAGTTACATTGAGAATGATGGCTGGTTGGTCCATGTGGTGAGGATACGAGTACACAGACCTTAGGTAACAGATTGTAGTGGATGGAGGGTATCAGCGGAGAGGGGAGCGAGGAGTCGGGGTGGGCAGAGCGGAAGAGGTGGGTCTTGAGGAGGGATATGAACGTACGAACAGGGCCGGCCCAAGGGTTTCAGGGGCCATGTGCCAAGTCTTGCTGCGGGGCCCCAAAGGCCGGCCGGCACTCGCTAGAATTGGGGGGCGGGATTTTCAGGGGATGAGGGGTGGCTGGTTACTTACCTGCAACTTGACTGTGTCAGCTCAGCTCCACAGCGTATAACTGGCCAGGGATTCCCAGGAAGTTTACGTCCCCCCCACCCCCCGAGGACTGACTCGGAAACGCCCGGTGGGGGAAAAAACAAAAACCGGCAGCGTCTGTCAGTCTCTAGCCTGTGGTGGTACAGGGCCCCTCCCCCCGGGGGGCCATGTGCCTGGGCACTGGTGGCACATGCCTCGGGCCTGCCCTGGGAGGGGGCAAGGTGGATGTGGGCAGGGAGGGAGTTCCAGGCGTGAGGGGCAGCTAGGGAGAAGGGACGAAGGCGGTTAGGGGAGATGGGGAGGTGTGGGAGGGCGAGAGAGGGGACAGCGGAGGAGTGGAGTTCACAGACTGGAGTACGGAGGGAAACTAGTGCAGAGAGCTAGGGGGGAGCAATGTTGTGAAGAGCTTTATAGGTGAAGACTAAGAGCTTGTGCAGGATTTGTTCAGGAAAGGGGAGCCAGTCAAGAAAGGAGAGGAGGGGCTACACGTGGTCAAACTGACGGGCAAGGTGAATGACCCTGGCAGCAGAGTTTTGGACAGAGATAAGGGAAGAAAGGTGAGAGTGGGGGAGGCCAGTGAGAAGGAGGTTACAGTAATCGAGGCGAGAGATGACCAGGGCGTGAACAAGGGTTTTGGCAGAGGAGACAGAGAGAAAAGGGTGAATCTTAGCAATGTTATGGAGGGAGAAGCAACAGGATTTGGCAACAGAGTCGCTGTAGGGTTTAAAAGAAAGGGGTGAGTCAAAGATAAAGCCTAAGCTACAGGCTTGGGGGACGGGAAAGATGGTGACCCCATCGATAAGGATTGACAGGAAAGAGGGAGAGGAAGGATGGGGGTGGGGAGATGAGGAGTTTAGTTTTAGCCATGTTGCGTTTGAGTTGATGTTGAAACATCCAGGTAGAGATATCAGAGAGACATCTGGTGAGGCGAGCTTGAACAGATGGAGAGAGAGAGAGAGAGGGAACAGAGAGATAGAGTTGAGTGTCATCAGTGTAGAGGTGATATTGGAAGCCATGTGAGGCAATGAGTTTGCCTAGGGACAGGAGGTAGATAGATGAGAGGGCCAAGGACAGAGCCTTGGGGAACACCAACGGAGAGGGGAAGAGAGGACGAGGTGGAGTTGGCAAGAGACACATTGAAGGAGCGATCAGAGAGATAGGAGGAGAACCAGTCGAGGACAGAGCCAGGAGAACTAATTCAGTTCAGCCTGTTGGTCATCTATAAAAATAGGTAGATTTGTTTAACCTAATCCAACAGAAAAAGAATTAAAGGCTATACAGTCCCAATCTTATGCTGTGCTGCAATGCACTCTTCCATGCAGTCGAACAGCAGCCATTGTGATAGTGGTGATGAATCTGTTAAGGACTTTTTCTGAATAGCTTTTATAAAATGGGTTATGCTGTGCTGTTAGCTCCATTTTATGTTAGAGGTTTCCCACATCACAGATATCCTAGGCTTCCCCTTTGCCATTTTACTCAGTACTGATGATGAACTTTGGAAATGAGAAATACAGATGGAGGAAGAAAAGTATTAGTGCCTCCACCTTGCAGAGGGAGAAATTTGGATTTACATCTTGTACCAGGCGACAGATCAAGTCAGTAGATAGTACAGGCAGGATTCAAAGCCTGGAGTTATGTCTCTCATTCTCACACACTGTCTATCAGATCAATATATTCAGCCCCATTTCTGTACTATTAAAAACAAGGCTGATGGAGACCCACAGCAGTCCTAATCCTAAATATTTCAAGAGTAAGTATTCACAAGATAAAAATAGACTTCCTGCCCAAATCTCTCACACAATCTATGCATAGCTGAACAATTACTGGAACTACAGTGCAAGTGGTAGCATGCATCTTAGGTTTGAAGTGTACATGATAGTGGGGCTGATCCCAAGCCCCGCACACACAAACCATGCACACCCCTATTACGGGGACATTGTGGCAGCATTCGCACACACAACATGCACGGGGGGTTGGTGATTGTGATCAATGTCCCATAGCTTTATAGCCAAATGTTTATGTTAAGTGTGAAGAATACTAATAGCCCAAAGCATAAAAATAAGATTCAAAGAGATAATTTTGTATTACGCAAGTGTTCTAGACCACACACATGTAGCATCTAACGTGCTTTCTCAGCAGCAGCAATTTATAAAGTAGCATTTGTATCTTGTGCTGGTAGTTTGTTTCCAACCCATAAGAATGCCAAATAGCAAACACATTGAGCCAAGACTTGAAATTAAGGGTGATACCACAAATGAATCTAGGCCTCAATTTTACTTCGTTAAGGAAACTTGTGCCATTAACTCATCTGCTATACTGATAATAGTTATGGCACAACTGCCTCCCCTCCCCTCCCCTCCCCCCCCAATGTCAAATTTACAGTCCATGAAAAGACAATCAAGGGTAACTTTGCACTGCAACAATCAGGAGTTCTGCACTGGTATCAGTGTTCTCTGAACAAAAGATTAAAAGGCACATCGGTTTCCTCAGAATTTGCTCTTTTGGCATAAGTTACGGGCCTACTGATAGCTTAGGAAAAAGACACTAAATAATACAGACATGCTATGCTACTTATTTCTCCCTAACAGAAGGAATTCATATAAGACTGGACTGTGTAATAATGGCATTGGCTACTGCAGAGGCTAGTTGAGAGAAACCAAGTGAATTTGCATGTACCAGAGTCAACCAAAGCCTGGAAGATGAAAACCCCCTAGATTTAAAACACTGATTGACAGCGCCAATGCAGTTGAACAGAAGTTTTATTTGCAAACTCATAAACAGGCTCCAAGTGGTTAGCAGTAAACTAAGCTAAGTAAGTTCTTACTAGAAACCAGTCAAGACTGAACTGGAGAAAATAAAGGTTTCAACAACTTGCTCCTGGAATACTTAGGCTTGCAATCCTCAAGGCTCTCACTCTAGAAAGTGCCATTGACTTTAATTGGACCAATTTTTTTTATTTAAATGGCTTCCCTACCCTTCTCGTAAGGCTCAGGGTGGTTTATAGCATTTAAAATTTGTAAAATATAGTAAAATCCCTTACAAAAACAAAAACCATCCACTCTTGCCCCTAAACCCAACCACCTTAACTTCTATCCCCATCTGCCAAACGCTTTACCAAAAAGACAGGTTTTATACTGCCTCTGGAATATTCCCAGGCTCCGGCTTGGACAGACCTCCAGGGGAGTGGAATTTCACAGAGCTGGGGCAGCAACAGAGAGTGTCTCTCTGCAGGCCCTTGTTGTGTAGACAAAATTGGCAGGTGGCACCTGCAAGAGACTGTTCCTGGCTGACCCCAGGGGGTGCAGTGGAGCATGGCAGGCAAGGTGGTCTTTCAGATATGTTCAAGTGCAAGATCAGCACTTTGAATTGTGCCTGGAAAGCTATAGGAAGCCAAGACTGTAAAGCACAAGTGTAAAGTGCCCCTGGCAACCCACCCTTGAAAGAAGTCAGGCTGCCACATTCTGCACCAGTTGCAATTTCTGAAAAGTCACAAAGGGCTGCTCCCACGTAACGTGAACTGCAGTAATCTAGCCGTGAGGTAATGAAGGCATGAATTATAGTGGCCAGATCTGAATCAAAAATAAAGGTCTACAGCCCCCTCACCAGATGGCCCTGGTGAAGAGTGTTTATGGCCACTGCCACAACCTAATGTTTCAGGCTCATCAAGGGGTCCAGAATCACTCCACAGCTGCAAACCTGTGTAAGCAGAGGGGGCCAGACCCCTTAGATGTCAGGGGTCCCAATTCCCTAAAAGTCACAGGGTTGGCCAACCAATATCACTTCAGTCTTGTCTGGATTCAGCTTCCATCAGCTCACCTTCATCCAGTCCCCAATAGCTGGAGCACTGAGACTGCAGGACCTGGGTTGGAATTTGGCCTACCTGTGCTGAGTCATCTTGCCGCTGAGGGGGGGGTCTGCTGCTGTTTACCGCCGCTGCCATGCTCCAGCTGGGCCAGGGGACTTCCGGGGACCTGTGCCCCGGGGGATGGAGGGAGCAAAGAAACCGGTGATGTGGGCCGGCTTGTCCCCTACCTGGAAGTGACTGGGGACTATATAGCCCAGTGGCCAGCGTCTCTGCCGCAGGCCGCAAACCAAAGGGGCGTGGCCAAAGGGCGTGGCACTTTGGGGCTGTAGGGGACCCAGGGGGGTTTGTTGTCAGGTAGAGGTGTTGTTTGTTCAGGGTTGGGGAGGAAGGGTGGGGAAGTGTAGGAGGGGTGGTTAGAGGATAGGGTTGGTTGGTGGGGTAAGGGGGAGGGGTCCCGATGCAAAACCCTGGTGGCAGCAGGGGGATGCATAGGGAGGTCATTTGGTGGTAGCAGGTGGGGGGATGTACCCAACTCCTTGTGAGAGAGGGAAGTCACAGGGGGGTATGTCTCACTGGCCCCTGGTGGAAGCAGGATGGTCGGG
>QEPC01003937.1:2346267-2390204 GCA_003113815.1 Sphenodon punctatus
GTTGGGTGGGGGAGGAGGGAGGGTGTCCCAGCGCAAAACCCTGGTGGCAGCAGGGGGAGGTGTGGGGAGGTCACCTGGTGGCAGCAGGTGGGGGGGTGTACTCGACTCCTTGTGAGAGAGGGAAGTCGGGGGGGTATGTCGTGCTGGCCCCTGGTGGCAGCAGGATGGCCAGGTGGACTGGGGTTTTTTTGGGGGGGGGAGTGCTAAGGGGGATGAGGGGGGTGAGGGGCCGTTGGGCATCCATCTCCCAGAGGAGATCGTCCATCAAGGCCATCAACGCCGTCTCCTAAAAAGGGAAGGTTAGAGACAGGTCGGTAGCTGGTGAGTGCATCCACATCTAATGATGTATCAGGGGCTGCTGCTGTTAAACGTGAGGTCCATTGTAAACAAGGCCCCAATTGTCCGGGATTTTATCCTGGATGGGGCTGTGAACCTCGCGTGTATTACGGAGACCTGGCTGGACGAGGTGGCTGGACCAACTTTAGCGGACCTCGTTCTGGCCGGGTATGCCGTACAGCACCAGCCCTGCACAGGCAGCCGGGGAGGTGGTGTAGAGGTCTGGCCTGTTAGGAGATATCCAGTCCAAGAGATTGCAGGTATTGAGGCCCTCCATGTGGTGTTTGATTTGGCTGGGGGCAAGTTAGGGGTACTGCTGGTATACCGGACCCCTTTCTGTCCGGCAGCATCCCTTGCCACTCTAGCAGAGTTGGCCTCGAAGGTGGCGCTGGGCTTCTCCAGGTCCTGGGGGACTTCAGTGTCCATGCCGATGCCAGCCATGTAGGAGCGGAGCGAGAATTCATGGCCGCCATGGCAACCATGGATTTGTCCCAAGCGGTCAACTGCCCAACCCACGTGTGGGTGGGCATACCCTTGACCTGATCTTCAGTTCTGGCCTTGAGGTGGGTGGTCCGGTAGTGGGGGAGGTTAGGGCTACGCCTTTGTCATGGATGGACCATTATCTCCTTCAGGCCAGCTTCTCAGCGCACCACCTCCAGAAGGGGATGGGACCAGTTAGATTGGTCTGCCCTCGGAGGCTGATGGAACCCCAGTGGTTCCAAGAGGTCCTCAGGGAATTAACCATGGACCTGGACAGCCACTCTGTTGATCAGCTGATCCAGCATTGGAACAGCTTGCTGGGGGAGGCCATTGACAGGGTGGCTCTGAGACGCCCCCTGCCTCCATCTCGTCACTGCAGGGCCCCTTGGTTTACCGAAGGGCTGCGATGTATGAAATAGGTAGGCAGGAGGGTAGAGCGACGCTGGCATCGGACTCGCTCTGACTCGGACCGACTTCTCCATAGGGCCTATTTGCGGTCCTATGTTGAGGCTGTGAGGACAGCAAAGAAGGAGTTCTTTGCTGCCCTCATAGCGTCTGCAAAGTCATGCCCGGCGGAGCTGTTTCAGGTGGTGTGTGGGCTGGTCAGTCCAGCCTCTCTCTGCCTGGACGGGGACTTGTCCCAGGCCCACTGTGTGGAGTTTGTCACTTTGCAGACAAGATCGCTCGGATTCAGAGTGACTTTGACACCAGGTTGGGGGCAGTCGGTGGTGAGCGCGAGGTTACGGAGGCCCTGTATGGTCCAAATTTGTGGGGGAAGTTTCAGGAAGTGACGCCAGCTGCTGCGGTGGATGTCCTGGGGTCTGTGAGAGCCACCAATTGTGAACTTGATCCATGCCCATCCTTTCTGGTGAAAGCCTCCAGGGAGACATTGGGGACAGTGTTGGCGAGAGTGGTTAATCTCGCCTGCGGCAGGGGAGGTTGTCGCCCAGTCTCAAGGAGGCTGTGTTGCGCCCCCTGCTGAAGAAACCATCATTAGATGTGGATGCACTCGCCAGCTACTGACCTGTCTCTAACCTTACCTTTTTAGGGAAGGTTATTGAGCGGGTGGTGGCGACCCAGCTCCAGGTGCATCTAGATGGCATCAGTTTCCTAGACCCTTTTCAATCTGGGTTCTGTCCCAGCTATGGCATGGAGACAGCATTGGTGGCCTTGATGGATGATCTCTGCTAGAAGATGGATACAGAATGTTCTACATTTCTTATCCTGCTAGATCTCTCATCCGCTTTTGATACCATGGGCTGCTGTTGAGATGGCTGCGAGACCTGGGGAGTCTGGACGGGACTGTTCTTGAATGGTTCTGCTCATTCCTCTTGGGGAGAATCCAGTGGGTGGTGTTGGGGTGTCACAGGGCTCCGCCACCGTCACCAGGGCCCCCTGCGTCCGCTGCCAACTCCTGGTCCCCTTGCAGCCCCAATGCCACCCCCAGAACCCTGTGAGACCCCATCCCAGCAGAAGAGTGTGACAGAGCTGGCAGCAGAGCAGGGGCATGTGCTGCCTCCATCCCCAGAGGCTTTCCTAGGCCAGTATCTGCACCTGGCCCTAGTGGAACAGGGATGGAACCTAGTACCCTGCGGCGTTCAGCCCGCCTGCAGGGAAAGCCTCCAGCTGAGGGCACTAATGATAGGGCTACTTAACCAGCGCTGCCTTACAGACAGCGCTGGTGATCAGGTTTTCCTGTCTGGACTGGCCCTGCAGCAGTGAGAAGCTAAGTGTTGTTCCTTGTTTGGTATTGCAGTTTGATTGTTTATAGGCGTGTAGTGAGTTTCCCTTATTGTTTCCCTTGCTCCCTTCCCTTTGAGTTTGTGAGTGAGAGAACGAGTGTGAGTTGAGAGAGTGTTTCCCTTCCCCTCCCCCTGCCTGGGAATCCCTAACCCTCCCGCGGTTTGTAAGATCCCCTCCCTGCTCCAACCCCTGGATCCTGGGGCCGCTTCTCTTTCTTTCCCCCCACATATTGGAAACACCATCCTTCCCCTCCCTAGAATCCTCTCCGGAGTGTCTGCAGGTGATTGCGTATAATAAGGAGCCACAGGACCCTTGGATCCCCATGCCTGATGATGATAGGGGCCTAGCTTCCTTGCCTTCTAAGCAGTTGGAAGGGCCCAAACACTATCCGCCCTCCTATAGCTCAGCAGGTTTGGAGGTTGGGGGTGGTGTTGGACGCGGATCGCTGCCTGGATTGACAGGTGGAGGCGGTGGCGAAGGCTGCCTTCTGCCAGTTGTATCTAGTGCGGAGGCTGCATCCATACGTCCCGGGCCAGACCTGGCCTCCCCCATCCATTCCTTCGTCACCTCGAGGCTGGACTACTGTAACGCGCTCTACGTGGGGCTGCCCTTGTTCCTGGTCCGGAGGCTGCAGCTAGTGCAGGGGAGGTCCTGAGGGACCAACAAGCAGACTCCCATCACCACTTGCTGGGACCTCCCCGACAGGAACAATTGGAACTGCTCAAGAGCAGTCCCGCGCACCCCTGCCAAGTCCCACAGTTGTGTCAACAGTACCTCATGATCAACTGCATCAAAGGCATAAGAACATAAGTAGTGTCGTACTGGGTCAGACAAATGGTTCATCAAGCCCAGCATCCTGTCTCTGACAGTGGCCAATCTCTTTCTCTTGGGAAAAGTGCCCAACAGGTCACAATGGGCAAGCCATTCCCAGTTGTTCCAGCCCTCAACGGTAAGAGGTTACGTTCCCAAAACCTACTTGGCTAATAGGCATTAATGGACCTATCCTCCAAGAACTTATCCAATCCCTTTTTAAAACTGGCTACACTACCACCTGTGACCACTTTCTCTGGCAGTAAGTTCCACGAGTTAATTGTGCACTGGGTGAAAAAAATACTTTATCTTATTTATTTTAAATCAGCTACTAGTTAATTTCATGGAGTGTCCCCTTGTTCTAGTACTCTTAGAGAGGTAAACAACCACTCCCTATTTATGTGTTCCACACCACTCATGATTTTATAAACTTCGGTCATACCCCTCGCAGTCATCTCTTCTCCAAGCTAAAAAGCCCCAACCTATCAAGCCTCTCCTCATACGGAAGCCGTTTCATACCATTGATCATTTTTGTTGCCCTTTTCTGTACCTACTATGCCTTTTTTGAGATGGATGACCAGAACTGCACAGAGTACACTCCAGGTGTGGTTGTACCATAGATCTACATAGAGGCATTATTATATTTTTAGTTTTATTCTCTATCCCTTTCCGAATAATTCCTAACATTCTGAAGCTGAATGAATTCTTTGCTTCAGTCTTCACAGCAGAGGATGTTGGGGAGATACCCACACTGGAACTCCTCTTTGTAGGTGATGAATCGGAAGAGCTGTCACAGATCAACGTGACTCTGGAAGAGGTTCTTGAGCAACCTGACAAACTGAATAGTAACAAATCAATGGGACCAGATGGTTTACAGCCCAGAGTTCTGAAGGAACTCGAATGGTCCAGAATGTGGCGGCCCGCCTCTTGGTGGGATTGGGCCGGCAGGAACATATTACACCGGTTCTCCTATCTCTGCACTGGCTGCCCGTAGTCTTTCAGGCCCAATTCAAGGTGTTGGTGCTTGCCTATAAAGCCCTGAACGGCCTAGGATCTACCTATCTGCGGGACCGCCTCACCCCTCAGATCCTAGATCGGCCCCTGCAGTCATCCAAGGGTGCCCTCCTTGAGGTCCCCCAAGTCTTCTGGGGGCCACGATGGAGAGGGTGTTTTCAGTGGCCACACCACACACCCGTGGAACTCTCTTCCAGTGGAGGCCTGATTGGCCCCAGATCTTCCCTCTTTTTGACATATCTGTAAGACCTGGTGTTCCGCCTGGCAGGGGAGATGGGTGAAAGGTGGTGGTGGGGGAATGGGTTATGGGGGGGAGGTTTTTTTAAATCCTCCTTGCTGTGAGTTGTTTTATGTTTTTAATGTTTTATTGTTGTTTGCTATTGTAAGCTGCCCTCGAGCTGCTGTGTCAGGAGGGGCAGGGTATCAAGATTTTATAAAAATAAATATGAAATTGTACTGGTAATATGTAACCTATCACTAAACCTATCACTAAGCTTTGCCACTGTACCTGAGGACTGGAGGGTAGCAAATGTAATGCCAATATTTAAGAAGGGCTCCAGAGGCGATCCTGGAAACTATAGGCCAGTGAGTCGGACATCTGTGCTGGGCAAAATGGTGGAGATTATTAAAAACAGAATCATAGGGCATATTGATAAACATGGGTTAATGTGGAAGGGTCGGCATGGATTTAGCAAAGGGAAGTCGTGCCTGACTAATCTATTGGAATTCTTTTGAGGGTGCGAACAGGCACGTGGATAAGGGAGAGCCGGTTGATATAGTGCATTGGGATTTTCATAAAGCCTGCCGGTCTGTCATGTCTGAAATTACCCTGGGTTTAAGAAAGTATTGTACAAGTTTCTGGAGGATAGTTCCATTAGCCAGGTAGGTTTGGGGAATGTAACCTCCTGTTGGAGGCTGAGAGTGAACAGCAGGGAATGGATTCCGCCATATTGACCAGTTAGATACTTCAAGCAACCAAGATTGGCCACTGTCAGAGACAGGATGCTGGGCTCGATGAACCATTGGTCTGACGCAGTATAGCACTTACGTTCTGTTTGATTTTTTGACTGCTGTTGCACGCTGAGCTGAAGCCTTCAACGTATTGTCTACAATGACTCTTTAACATTCCTTTCCTGAGTGGCAATGCTAATTTAGAACCCAGCATTGTAAACATATACTTTGGGTTATTTTTCCCTATGTGCATCACTTTGCACTTGTTCACATTAAATTTTGTCTTCCCAGTCTCGCAAGGCCATTGAAAGGTCTAACAAGACCAACAGGGCACAGTTCCCTTTGTCAATCTCCAGGCACAGATCATCGACCAAGGCACATAACCACAGTCTCTGTGCATACACCTTGGACAAAAGCCTAACTGAAATGGGTCCTAGGATCCAATAGCATTGAGATGAGCCTGAAGCTGCTAGGCAACAACACATTCAATAACTTTCCCTAAAAAGTAGGGGTGGGACAGCAGGGTGAGTTATGGGTTTGTTTTTTTGGTTTAAAGGTTTTTACAGATTTAAGTATGGATCTGTATTTTGGTTCCATATTTAAATCTATTATTAATATTATAAGCTTTTATATAGTGTCAGCGATGTACCTGGCGCATTACAGAGAATAAGGTAGACACGGTCCCTGCCCGAGACCTTTAAACCATTTCCCCACCCCCATCCCCCTACCATGTACTTACCAGCCTCCGAGGGCTTGACTTTTAGAGCCCAATATCTCAATCCTGGGATAGGGAGGGGGTGGTCTCAAGGGCACAAGGGATGGGGCTGCCTGATGAGAGCAGGCGGCAGGGAATGGGTTGGGTTGGGAATTGGGGCAAGAGGGGAGTTGGGTTTGTATATTTTTCTTTATTCAAGTGAACCGCTATTGGGTTTGACATTTGATATATTGTTTAGATTAGGATGTATTTATATTATTGTATTTCATTTGTGTAAGGTGCTACGAGGCACCCGTGGTGTAGTCTGCGGGGAACAAAATTAAATTGAAATGAAATCCTTGGGCCCGACGATGACTCCTCTGGTCTTTTAGACACAGAAACTTCCACAAGTCCATTTTCCAGAATTTAACATCTACTTAAGCATAACAATCCATTTCCTTACTAAGCTACGTGCACAACACTCACATTTTATACTCCATCGCATATGCATAAACAATTGCCATGGCATAAATCAGAATTTAAAACAATTAAGTTGAATCAATAGCGTTCCACAGATAGGGCTGCTGGAGTTACCCACTAGTTTTGTTACCTATATCAGTTTATTTATTACCAATGTAATCAGCAGTAGAGATTCACTAGAGACATCTCTAAGAGATGCTCCTCCAAACTTTTTCAGGGGAGGAAAAGGAGCCAATGCAGTGTTGACAGCAGTAGCCTCCTTCCTTTGTCATGATTGCTCTGCTGTCACCCTTTTCACCAAGAAAACAGTGAGTCGCTTTTCTAAAATGCTTTCTTATAGTTTCAGCCTTGGAAGGCTAACAGCTCAAGTCAGAATGAAGAAATGTCTAATCTAGATCATAGTGAAGGGGCCAAGGGAGAGAAGAGAAAAAAACCACATTAGGATATTGTGAAATAGAAAATAATTATAGTATTCAATTATTTTTCTTGATTAGAAAATAAAGTACAAAGCAGCTTTGTTTTGCTTGTACAGTATGAGCAATGACTGAGTCAACAGAATTGAATACTTCAAAGTTCCTTTTTTGGTAGCTAGACGGTGTGACTCTTCCATAAGTATGGGACTCTTGCTACATGAGGCAATCTAACAGCACAGACAAAAAGGCCACTGTTTTGCTAGTAAGGAGAGCAGATGGGTGATTTCAGATGTGACGGGGCGGCCTTCGCCCTGTCACGGAATCACTGAGGGGATTCCCCGCTGGGATCACTCCGGCACGTCCAACAGATGTGCTGGCTGATCCCGGTGGGGAATCGGGGAGCGGGCAGGGCCACGCGGCACAATGTGCGCCCGCACGGCTCTGCCCCCCCACGGCCGCCCCCTGGGGAGACGGGCAGGCGTCACGGCCAATGCAGCCGCAGCGCCCGTCCGAATTGACCACAGCCTGGAATCCCACCGTGGATTCCGGGCCATGGTAGCTGTCGGGATGGGCCTCTTCATCATGGCGGGGAATCACATTCTCCACGTGATCGGGGCCGGCCCCACCGGTTCTGCCGATCGCGTGGTGAATGTGATTCCCCGCCACGATTGACTGTGGTAAACATCTGGGGGGGGGACGGACTTCTGGTTCCCCAACAGACGTTACACAGCCATTCCCCACCACAGAGTATTGACTGTGGTTGAGCGTGGTCTCGTAACGTCTGAAAATACCCAATGTGTTTGTTGATACTTAATTGCAATTAGAATCAGTCACTGAACTGGGAGGTTTGACAATTTTGGTGCATTCTTATCTAGTCAGTGATGCCCATTTAAGATCTGTAATTCACCAGTCACATACTTAAGCACCTCAAGCTGATAACCAAGGCATATAAAAGCCTTTCAGATTCAAAACTTAGCATCTAGTAGTTCATAGTTAGTCTGATCTTTCAAGTGATTTAAACACTGCTTCTGTATTTAGACATATTGCTGTAGAAAGGAAAACAAGCTTTATAAGAGGGCCATGGTTACAGTCTACTGCTTTTAGGCCAAGAACTTCGACCTTTTTGCACCTTATGATTTTCCCCACATAATTCACCTATTTTATATATTTACCTATAAAGTTCTAAACAGCCTAGGCCCTACCTATCTGCAGGACCGCCTCACTCTCCAGATCAGCCCCTGCGGTGGGCCAAGGACACCTTCTTCAAAGTCCCCCACGTATCCCAGGGGGCGACGATGGAGAAGGTGTGCTCAGTGGCCACACCAAGGCTGTGACCACCCCCACAACAAAGGCCTGGATGGCCCTGGACCTCCCCCTCCTTTTGACAGAGGTGTAAGACCTTGCTATGCAAGGAGGATGGGGGAATGGAGTGGATTAGGGTGCGCTGTGGCGTTTTACACCCTCCACTGTTTTGTATTTGTCACATTTTATTGTTTTTTATTAATTGTAAGCCACCCACCCTAAGCTGCCTTGGAACGAGGGGTGGGGTATAAAATTAAACTAACATCTCTCCATAATTTACCTGTGTCTGAATGCCCGTCACGCATTAATGGGAGCTTGGGAAGTTATAAACATGGATGATGTTTATAAAAATCTTACCTTTACAGTGATGGGAGGCACTTTGCCATCAGAAATTGCAGGTGCAAATGCCAGTTTAATAGCAGGGCTTTAACATGTGCAAATTTTGCAGAATGTAAGCAGATGTGGTCTTTTCAAGGTCCTTGGGGCATTATTTTATCCATAGAGTACCACAGGATGTCAAAACAGAATGGTGCCGGGAAGCCCTTCACTTCCCAGAACTGGTAGATCAGCTGCAGCCAGCATGGAAGTTGCGGCATATGCCTGATGCACTTTCTACCTCCGTGAGGGAAGGGGCAAATATGCATTGAAAAGCTGTTCCAGTGTAGTTCAACTGCAGGGTGGATGCCCTTCTGCCAAATGAAAAGTTTGCCTATCCCAGGACGTTTGCAAAAGTGCTAATACTCCCTCCTCAAATCAGACATCATACAAACCTCCATCAGAACGACAATGACTGAATGAAGGTGCAGGTGTGCTCTGCTGCCATCAGTGAATCCTCACAGAGCACATTTGTACCTAAATGCATTTGAACAGCTTAGTTAGAAAACTCCTAAGCAGTTATCTAAATGCTAAAGTTACTAATTCAGTGAGCACAAAATAAAACAAATTATAATAGGATAATGGTCAGTATTAAAGCCTCAATTATGAGGTTTTAAGTTTTATTAAAAAACCTAGATTTTTATTTTGCCTGAACAAAGTGGCCCTTGAACTATTTGCCTGAATGACCCCCACTGAGATTTAAATGTATTCTTGTAGCCCAAGATGCAGAGGCGGCTGGTGGGTTTTGAGGCTGGAGGGGCAGTAAGGCCGGCGAGCCTAGGGGCGGATCCAGGGCAGCGGTAGGCGGAGTCAGGGCAACAGTAGACGTAGACGGCATAACCCAGCAGCAAGGAGTTCCCAACATACAAAACACGGTTTGCATGCGCATCAAGTTTAAAATAAATAATTTATAAACCCAAAACACAGGCACTCATCCTTGTAAAGCACCCAAGTCACAGCCTGAGTCCAGTAGGTCATGATAATGAGGACTGACAATGCCATGCATTCTACACAACCATGCAAGATTATCATTGGACCCATTTAAAACCACAGATTGAAACCCACCAGTCACCATTTTTACATCAGATCAAGGATTGCAACAAAACAGTTCGCATGTGGTTTCTGTGTGGTTTAAATTAAATAAATTTGTGATTCATGGGCTTTAAAATTCCTCCCCAACATACTGGTGATACTCAGCTGTACCTCTCGTTTTCAACTGACCCAGGTCCTGCTGTCCGATACTTTCCCAATGTTTGGAGACTGTGGCGGCTTGGATGTGGCAGAGCAGACTGAAACTTAATGCTGATAAAACGGAGAGGATAGTGGTGGGAAGGGCAAGGGGGTGCTGGCTCCTCCGGTGGGGGGCGGGGGTCTGCCCTCCTATAGCCCAGCAGGTTCGGAATCTGGGGGTCCTGTTGGATTCAGACCTCTGGCTGGATTGGCAGGTGGAGGTGGTGGCTAAAGCCGCCTTCCGCCAGCTGTATCTGGTATGGAGTAGGGATGGGCGAACAGATCATGGTTCGGGTTTGGCCATTCGGTTTGGCTGCGTTCGTTTCGTCAGTTCGGTTTGCCTGTTCGGTTCGGATGTTTGGCCGTTCGGTGGTTCAGGTCGAATGTTGAGTTCAGATTCGGTATTTGGTTCGGTCAGGATCGGTTCGGTCTTTAGTTTGGTGCAATCGGAAACTGAAAATGACATTTGGTTTTTGACATAAAAGGAAAAAACTACAACACATTGCTGGCTATAACATTTTTATTTCTTATTACTTTTTGATGAAATGTAGGGAGATTGTACCCCCAATGGAGGGCACCAAGTGTACCAAAATTTGGAACAATTAGATAAAGGAAACTGATTTCAGAAGCAATTGAATGCTGTGATTTTAAGAAAAGCTCCATACACATTCATGGCTACAACTTCTTTATCTTGCATCCAATGTTCATGAAACTTGTGCATATTACATCCCTCTATATGCTTAATATTTCTGCCAATTTTAGGAAAGAGTGGATAAAGGGTCCCAAGGGTATAAGACATTAACCTGAAAATACATTTCCAGCTGTTACATTTTGATATTCCATTCTGTTTACAGGATATTTGACAAGAATGTATCAAATACCTTTCCTGCCATTTCAGCAAATGTACAGGAGATTTTGATAAAGGGACCCAATTATATAAGCAATTGATGTTGTCCCTGTGAAGATCATTATTCAGATGAATATCAGCATATTCAGTGCCAGTCAGAGGCAGGCACCCTGCATGGCAGGGGGAGAGAGACTGTAGGAGGAAGGATGTGGAGCAACCCCAAAGACTGACAGACACATTCAATGGCCAAACACATTACTGCAAGCTTCTAGCTTTACAGGACCAATTGGTAGTGGTTTCGAGGTGGGCATAGGGGGCGGCCCTGTGGCGGGCATAAGCAACATAACTGGGACTTCTGAGATAGCATCCCAGCAGTCAGGAGACATAGTTTAAACACATCCAGGCTGGCCAACTATCAATCACATCCTGCAGCACTGAGACAGAGGACATAAGAGAATTTCTATTGACTCTTTCCTAAACAGATGCTTCTGACTTCCCAGAAACAAGTGGGGGAGATATGTTGGGATGGTCCCAGCACAGAATGAGGATATTTGGTTGACATTTCTGTTGGCCAATTTGCATCACAAACCGATCTTATACCACAGTGACATAAGAGAATCCCAGGCATAGGCCCCTTCTCTACATATGTTGTACAGGCATATAAAATTGGGACCCTTTATAATATCTTTCTGATATTTGGCAGAGATGATCATGAAAGTGAAATATATAGTCCTGCCAAATTTCATGTACACTGGTTGGACTACAAAGATGTTACAGTCAGACATACATTTATATGTTAATTGCTTATACCACCAAGACCTTTTTTCCAATCCTTCTGAAATTTGGCAAAGATAGTTAATATGGGAAGGGGTATAAACTGAACAAGTTTCACCTACATTAGATGTGAGGCAAAGAAGTTACAGCTAAGAACATATATGTAGAATATTGCAAAATACAATAATTCAACTGCTTCTAAAATTGGATTCCGTTATCCAATTGTTTTAAAATTTGGTACACATAATGAGTTCTATTGGAGGTAGAGGTACCCCTAATTTCAGCCACATAGCATAAAAAACAAAAAGGGTTACAGCCGATAATGTGTTTTCCATTGAAACCAATGGAAATTCAATTCCGAACTCACCGAATGCATCCGAACTGAACGTTCGAATTCGAGTTCGGTTCAAATGTTCGGTTCGGTTGACCGAACTGTTCGAGTTCGGTCCAAAGTCCGAACTTCCAAATTCGAGTTCGGTTCGAATGTTCGGTTCGGTAGACCGAACTATTCGAGTTCGGTCCGAACTCCAAACTTCCGAACCGCGTTCGCCCATCCCTAGTATGGAGGCTCTGTCCATACATTTCTAGGCCCTACCTGGCCACTCTCATCCATGCCTTCATCACCTCGAGGCTGGACTACTGCAACGCTCCCCCCTCCCCCATGTATCGGCACTTGCCCCCACCATGTGCCCTCCCACTCCCCCCGTCCCGTGTCTGCACTCGCCCCCACCATGTGCCCTCCTGCTCCCCCATGTACCCCCACTTGCCCCCCCCACTCCCCCGTGTGCCCAAACTTGCCCCATGTGCCCCCCGCTTCCCCATGTGCTCACACTTGCCCCCCCACCATGTGCCTCCCCGTGTGCCCCCACTCCTCCCACCCCAGGCCCCGCAATTTACTCACCATGGGGTCGGCTCCTCTCCTCAGCACTGCTGCCAATCCTCGTTGCATCCAGGGAGGGAGGAAGGAAGGGACTCAGGGAGGCTAAGAGCTGCGCGTGCATCAGCAGCTCCCAGCCCCTGCACAGGCTGGGATCCAGGCTGTGCAGGGGGCTTGGAGCTGCTGACCCATTCACAGTTCTTAGTTCATACCGGGGGCACCTCTACTGGACGCCCGGGTATGAACTTTAGCCCTGCTCAGCCCCTGCAATTAAATAGTGCCCCCTATGGCACTATTTCATTGCAGGGTCCCTTTATGTGGAATGGACAGCGCTTCTAGCCACCCCCTCCACATAAACGGAGAACGCTTCCTTTTTGTCCCTGAAGGAAGTCTTCAGGGTGTGGGTGAGTAGTCACCAGTTGTGTGCACACGCACACACAACCGGTGAGAATGTTCAGAACCATCTCGAAGAACTTTGTTTAGAGAGGCAGAAACCATCAGAAGGGTTCTGCTGCTCTAAACAAGGTTCTTCGAGATGGCTCCAAATATTCACTGCGACATGGCTGATTTTAAAAAATAAAGAATAATCTTAAAGCCCCAGCCTCTGCCGGCTGGGGGAGTCCTGGGGGGGCCAGGAGGGGCATTGCCCCTACCTCCCTAGGGGGCCCACTGGCCCTACCAAGATGCGTATACATTATCCATCACCCAAAGCTGGCATCACTCCATTTGAGCGGCAGTCCATTTGTTGCATTTACTACAAAGCTTGGTTTCAGTTTAGAAGCATTAGGTCTATAATTAAACCCACAGTTTAATACTGTTTGAATGGGAGATTTTAATCCCAAGTATGACTGTTCCTGATTCTGCAAACTATTCTAGTAAACACTAACATTTTTCTAGAAGTTAATCTAAAGTATGTTCTAGAATTGTGAAAGTGCAGTTTATAGTCCA
Organism: Sphenodon punctatus; assembly: GCA_003113815.1. Taxonomy (NCBI): domain Eukaryota; kingdom Metazoa; phylum Chordata; class Lepidosauria; order Sphenodontia; family Sphenodontidae; genus Sphenodon; species Sphenodon punctatus. The sequence continues at coordinate 2,359,542 of QEPC01003937.1, forward strand.
GCTATTTTCCTGTTTAGTAACAAGATGTTAAGTTTATTTTAACATTTCTTGTAGTATCAGCCAGAATGTCTCTCTTTAGAAATGGGTATACAAATTCAAATAAATTGTTGATTGACATACTTTAAGTTTGCAGTTTTAGGACAATCATGCATGGTGTCTATGGGAAGGGCGACATTACACCAGTTCTCCATTCTCTGCACTGGCTGCCGATAGTCTTCCGAGTCCAATTTAAGGTGTTGGTGTTAACCTATAAAGCCCTAAACTGTCTGGGCAATGCCTGTCTGCAGGATCGCCTCACCCCACCCCCCAGCTGCTGGATTGACCCCTGTGGTCATCTAGGGGTGCCCTGCTTGTGGTGCCCCGAGTCTTCTGGGGGGCCATGCAGGGGAGGGCATTCTCGGTGGCTGAACCACAGCTGTGGAATTCTCTTCCCGTGGGGGCATGGCTGCCCCGGATCTCCCCTCCTTTCACAAAAGTTGTAAGACTTGTTCCGTCAGGCATTTGGCAGGGGAGATGGGGTGAGAGGAATGATGTTTTTACAGTTTGTTTTATTGTTGATGAAGGTTGTAAGCTGCCCCAAGGTGCCTGTGACAGGAGGGGTAGGATATTAAATTTTTAAAGAATAAAATAATTAAAAATAAATAATACCAGGGCAGCTCACAAACCATAAAAACAGTAACATACAACCCAAAAAACCTTCCCACAGCCCTCCACAAGATCCACCCAATACCCTCTCTGTTCCCCAACATCCACATCCCTACACCCCTGCCCCAAACCCACCTACCAAACCCTCTATCTGCCTGCTAAATGCCTTTACGAACAGGAAGGCATTACACTGCCTCCAGAAGACACTCAGGCTTGGGCTCAAACAAGCCTCTGGGGGAAGGGAGTTCCATACCATTATGGCAGCAAGTGAGAACGCCTCCCTACGAGCCCTTGTTTTATGAACAAGACTAAAAGACGGTACCCACAGGGAGGTACTCCCAGCTGATTGCAGGGGCAGCAATGGGGCATGGAAGGACATGGGGTCTCAAGTAGGTGAGGCCTAGACGATTTAGGACTATTTAAAAAAAAAAAAAGAAGAAGAAGAGTCAAAGCCAGTACCTTGAATTCTGCCTGGAAAGCTCTAGGGGAGCCAGTGCAGACTTCGGAGCACCAGCGTAATGTGCTTCCAGCACCTTGCCTCCTAAAGAAGGTGAGCAGGCACATTCTGAAACAGTTGCAGCTTCTGAACGGTCATCAAGGGCAGCCCCACAGAGCACATTGCAGTAATCTAGTCTCGAGGTGCTTGAAGCATAGAGGATGGTGGCCAGATCTGAATCAGGAAGAAAAAGGTCGCAGCCTCCTTGCCAGATTGAGTTGGTAAAAGTGCTCCTGGCCACTGCTGCAACCCAACCCACCCACTCCACGGCTGTGAACCTGATCGGAGGCTGGACTTCATCAACACCACAAGTCCCACTCCCCTCCAGGTCTCAAGGCCAGACAATACCTCAGTCTTGTCTGAATTCAGCCTGTCAGCTCATCCCCATCCAGGACAGCAGTGAGGTATCAGGTGAGCACTGAGACTGCATGGCCTGGGTTTGATGGCAAGAAGGTAGAACTAGGCATCATCAGCATACTGATGACATTTCACCCCAAGCCTCCAAAATGATCTCACCCAGCAGCCTCATACACATTGTACAAGAGGGGCGACAATAGAATCCTGCAGGATCCCACGTGAGGACGACAAGCAATCGCCTATCACCACTCTCTGAAACCTCCCCAACAAGAAGCGGAGCTATTCAAGAACAGTCCTGTGCACCCCTGCTAGGTCCTGCAGTTGTGTCAATTCCTCATGATCAAAACATCATTTAGTGCTTCAAGTTCAATCTTGAACACTTGGGACTTTCCAAGATAGTCACTTTGGGCTTGGCCTTAAAAAGCATGGAAACTAAGTATGTTTGACCTTAGTCGGTTCAGCTGTTGTATTTTTCAGCAGAGACAGAATGAATGGAAGAATGGTGCAGAAAAACAAGCCTTGACCATACTGTAGTTTTACCAGGCCTTCAGGTATTTTTGTTCATCCAACAAGTTTCTACAGCCTTGTCAAGACAGAGGAGATGCTGGTGGGTAAGGTGGTGGGGGTGACAGCCCCTATCATTGATGGGGTCTTCCCCCTGCTGGTTCTCCAGGTGCAGTGTCTGGTGGGGGTGCTCCTTGACTCACAGCTCCACTTGGATGCTCAGGTGGAGTCTGTGGCAAGGAATGCCTTCCGCCAACTACATTTGGTGCGTCTGCTTCAGCCGTATGTCTCGGACTCTGATCTGGCCACTGTCATCCATGCTTTCATCCACTCTAGGCTTGACTACTGCAATGCGCTCTATGTGGGGTTACCCATGGTGATGGTTCAGAGACTGCAGCTGGTGCAGAACGTGGTAGCCATGGTAGGACTGGGCCGCCGTGAACATATTACACCAGTTCTTTGGTCTCTGCACTGGCTACCTGTAGTCTACCGGGTCCGATTCAAGGTGTTTGTGCTTGCCAATAAAACCCTAAACGGCCTCAGCCCAAACTACTTGCAGGACTGCCTCACCCCCTGGGTCCTGAATCAGCCCCTGCAGTCATTGGAGGGTGCTCTCCTAGAGGTCCCCCTGCCCCCGAGTCTTCTGGGGGGCCACGATGGGGAGGGTCTTCTCGGTGGCCACCCCACAGCTGTGGAACTCCCTGCCAGTGGAGGCCCGTTTGGTCCTCAATCTCCCCTCATTTCGCCACCGTTATAAGACGTGGCTTGGGGGGGGATGGGTAGGGGGTATTTTTTTACTTCTCTCTTTGTTGATTTTAAAGTAGTTTAACAGTTTGATTTTTACTATTGTACGCCACCTAGAGCTGCCTGTGGCAGGATGGGTGACTTTAAAATGTTTTAAAAAATAAATAAGTTATGGGAGGGTAGTTGCTGTGTTGATCCCAATGGCAAGCCCTTCATGTCCAAGTAAAGAACAAGCCCTTTATGCCCAAAAGCAGCCTTTGTGGCCCCAAAAGAAAATGATTTGAACCACTTGATCTCCATCTCTTTCCAGCCCTACCATGGATTTAACTGCATACATTGTCTACCATAGTTATGCTTTAGCCCGTACATAGGGAAGAGACTTGAGGACAGATTTCTAGACCAGTATTTCCACAGGCAAGCTTTAGCTGGAGGCATCTTAGTATTGTCTCACCAACTGGTTAAAAAAACCCCACAATAAATTAATCTGTATGTTCCATGAGAAATCAGAGTTGGAAAGAATCTGAGATCCTCTAGTTCAGCCACCTGCTTGGATGTAAAATGACTACAACTACAGCTTACCCAACAGGCGGCCATCCAACCGCTTTTGAAAACTTCCAGCAATTGAGAGTCTACTGTCTCCCTAAACAATTTGTTCTATTGGGACACAGCTTTTACTGTTAGGAAGTTTTTCCTGATCTATTGAGCTGTGCAGGTCATATGCATGTTTGCCAAAAGGTTCACCAATAGATCCACCTTCCCATCAAGGCTTGGATATTTACACTGGGATGAATCCCAATTCAGGTTTAATATTTGTGTGGAGTATTGTAGGTCTTTAACATTAAGCTATTTTATTCCTGTCAAGAGGAGAGGCCTTTAACCATGGCCATGAGATACTTAAAATGCAGTCTCCACAATTAATGTTAATAGGTCAGCTCCCATTTACTTTAAAGCAGCATTGCCTCCTTTGTAAATTCAAATCTGTGTTACATAGGGTTGAACATCATTCCTTATCTAAATTCCCATCAGCAGATTATATAAGTTATGTTTCAGAACTAGAAGAGTAGCTAGTTTTACTCTCCCACTCCACCCCTCAACCAGGCCAAGTTCCTCTCCACAGCTAGCTACCAAGTGTAGAAGAGAAGTCATTGCATTATTATTCTGGATACTGGAATTCAGAAGTGTTTATTTACATTTGTTCAGAGAAAGTTACAGTGGAAGCAGGAATGTGATTTGAGGATTAATGTCACATGAACTTTTACAAAAGCCACAGAATTCATTCAGAATTGGTAACATGGATGTTGCTGAAACTGTACACCCACAAGGTAGTCAAGAACTGACAAGTAGGGAAATCAGTTTGATACAATAAGTGCATGCTCACCATGTACACATGACTTCATTTTGAATATGGCACAAAAATCCCTCACCCCTATGTACCCTAAAACCATCACAAGTTCCCTTTCATTCACTTAAAAGACTCCGATCATATATTTACAGTCATCACATCATTATCTTACAGCTAAAAGAGCCACAACCAATTTAGAGGAAGAGTTAGTTGTAACTAGTCTCATTATTGAAAACAACAAGCACAAAACCTAACCTCTATTGATTAGGAGCATCTCGTGTCAACACTAGAGTTTTTAAAACTGACGAGACTTAGGTGAACAGATAGCCAATCCTTTAAAAAGTTAGTGTTTTGAGTTTGCCAACCGATAACCTTCTTCATAGTCACCCATCAACTGCCGCACATAAGAGCCAGTGAGGAGGAGGAATTGCCCAGTTACTTGTGCTGCATGCGACAGAAGCCAAAGCAGCTTCCTAAAAAAAAAAAAGAAGAAGAAAAAGATAAGTCATTTCAGAGACTGATCCTGAAGTCTGCATATTTTGCACCCTAGAAGTTCCATGTAGCAATGTTAGTAGGAAACCATTTTTAGTTTGCTAGCATACTACAAAGGGCTTAATTCTGGAGCTACCAAAAGGTCAGAAGCTGCCCAGCCAGCCACAGGAAACAAATATGTCAAGTCCAACATGGATGTTAAGCCATTTGGCCCAACACTTTGCCCCATCTTCTACAATACTTTACTTTTGTTTATTCAGATGCTCAGTTCAAGTACTGGAACCGATAGCCTATTGTTTTGTCCAAGTGCTAAGCTGACCTGACCCCTAGCTTCAGCAGCCTAGCATCAACATTACTCTAGGTTCTCTTCACCATTCATGGAGCATTTAAATAAGGTAGTCTTTCACAGTGAATTCCTATAGTAGTAGTAGTAGTAGTAATCTGTGGCATGGAAGGGCATAGGCTTAGTTTGAGAAAGGAAGCTTCCAATTCCTATCTTAGAAGTGCATGTTCAAGACAGCAAATGGCTTAGGATAGAAGGCAAACTAAAGCAGGTGCTAAAGCCATGCCTTTTCCTTCATTGCTCAATTATGCCTAGGTATGTAAGGCTGGAAAGGTTACAAAGAGTGTTAATTCCAGGAGTCTATTCTGAAGTCAGAACCCCATTATAAAATCATGTACAATATAATGTACATCAGGCATTACTACAGCAAGATAGAGGGTGTTAAACTGCATGAAGGCCACCCACAAATGGGTGGGTGGCCATCATGCTGTTTATTAATAATGAACACTATTTCTCAGGGGCAGTGGGCCCCAGGGCGGCACGGGCAATGCCCCTTCTGGCCCCACAGGACTCCCCTGGCCGGCAGAGGCTGGGGCTTTAAGAAAAAAATCCCCAAAAACGTCCGGTCATGGTGAATGTTCTGAGCCATCTCGAAGAACCTTTTTAGAGAGGCAGAAACCTTCAGAAGGTTTCTGCCTCTCTAAACAAAGTTCTTCGAGATGGCTCAGAACATTCTCACTGGTTGTGCACGCGTGTGCGCACACAACCAGTGACTACTCACACACACACACACCCCAAGGCTTCCTAAAGGAAGCCTTCAGGGACAAAAGGGAAGCGTTCTCCCTTTGTGTGGAGTGGGCGGCTTGAAGCGCCGTTCATTCCACATAAAGGGACCCTGCAATTAAATAGTGCCGCAGGGGGCACCATTTCATTGCAGGGGCTGGGGCAGGCTGAAGTTCATATCCGGGCGCCCAATAGAGGCGCCTCTGGTATGAAGAAAGAGCTGCGTGCACATGCCAGCAGCTCCCAGCCCCCTGCACAGGCTGGATCCCAGCCTGTGCAGGGAGCTGCTGATGCGCATGCAGCTCTTAGCCTCCCCGAGTCCCTTCCTCCCTCCCTGGATGCAGCAAGGATTGGCAGCAGCACTGAGGAGAGGAGCCGGCCCCATGGCGAGTAAATTGCAGGGCCCGGGGTGGGGGCACATGGTGGAATGGGGAGGAGAAGATTTATTTTAAGAAAACAAAAATACACAACTTATATTCTGTCCCTCCTGCCCAAAGGCAGCTCAGGGTGGCAAACACACACACACACACAAAATTAAAAACATTTTAAAACAAATCTACAATTTTAAAACAAATCATAAAAACCTCTCCCCCCCCCCCCTCGCCAAAGGCCTGGTGGAACAGCCAGATCTTACACAAACGTCAAAACGACAGGAGGATGGGGGCCAAGCGAGCATGGTGGGGGTGAGTGCAGGCACATGGTGTGGGAGTTGGAATGTGTTTTTTGTTCACTTGATGTGGAGCATTTGTTTTGCTGCTGCATTTGGGGGATCTGTGGATACCTTTGCAGGCTTGTGGGAATGGTTTGGTTTATGGTTTTCATATGGGTTTTGTTCACTTGACGTGGAGTGTTAGATTCCCCCACAATGCACATGCAGCAGAGTGTGAGGGAGGGGGAATTAGTATTTAATGCCCCATGATTCAATTGAGGTTTGAAAGCTTGAGATGCAACTGTTAGTCTGGTGATTCATGGGCCTTAAAATCCCCCCCTCCCCACACACACAGCAAAGGGCAAGAATACTACTTGGGATTGGGGTCCGTCCAACACATATGCAGCAAGTCCCTTCTTTCTGAAGCAGTATTCTTGCCCTCTGCTGCATGTGTGTGTAAGAAATTTGTAAGCCCCATGAATCAAATTTATTTGTTTTTGTAAACCATACAGAAACCACATGCCAACTGTTTTGTTGCAATCCTTGACCTGGTGTAAAAACAGTGACTGGTGGGTTTCAATCTGTGGTTTTAAACGGGACCAATGATAATCTTGCATGGTTATGTAGAATGCATGGCTTTTTCAGTTCTCCTCAGTATCATGAACTACTTGACTCAGGCTGTGACTTGGGTGCTTTACAAGGATGAGTGCCTGTGTTTTGGGTTTATAAATTATTTATTTTAAGCTTGATGTGCATGCAAACTGTGTTTTGTATGTTAACCCTGGGAACTCCTTGCTGCTGGGTTATGCTGCCTACTAGTTGCCCTGGCTCCGCCTACTGCTGCCCTGGCTCCGCCCCTAGACTCACCAGCCTTACTGCCCCTCCAGCCTCAAAACCCACCAGCTGCCTCTGCTATTTCTATAGTGCTCCCCTGTCTAACTGGCACTCAATGCTTTAATAAAAATCTATTTAACACAATTTAAGAGGGGGAAGACAGAGGGAGGACAGACTACATTAAGAGGAACCTATAGTGGAACCTAAAAGAACCTAGAGAAAAAGCAAGTCTGCAGGTGCTTGTTTTTTTTTTTTTTTTTAAAAAGGCAGGAGACAGACTGACTAGGCAGACGCCCAGAGGGAGTGAGTGCCACACTGAAGAGGCCGTCACAGCAAAAGTCCAATCACCTACCAGCTTAAGACATGATAACAGGATCCCCAAACAGCAGGTGCTTTCTCAGTGCAGATACCTACCAGTTTGAGGCTCCAGAAGCAGGCCTCAAATATACCATTCAAGGCCTTAACGCCAGTAGTGCTATCTTAAACTCAAGCTGCAAGTGATGGATAAGCATGGCTGGCAGCCTGCTGGGAAGGCAGTTACAAAGATCAAGACTTGTGGTCACTAGGGTGGCCAGATATGCAAATTTTAGAGGACACCTATGAGAAATACAGGTGGCTGGGCATGCAGCCCTGCATCTCATAAGATTGGTCTAAAATTTGCGTATCTGGCCACACTACTAGGGCATGGGTCACTGTGGCAACTAGGGCTGAAACAAGATTTCTCAGAAGAAAGAAATCTTGAAGTCCTGGTTCTCTGCTCATCTTGAACAAATCAAGAGCCTCTTTGATGTCTGACAGTGTTACAACAAATTCTTGGGCAAAGATACATTAAAAAATTGCTATCAAATGCGGAAAATGGCAGTCCTTTTGTGTTTGTACAAAACGCTGGCGGGGTGTGTGTGGCTGTTTTGAACACAATCTACTTCCCTTAACCAGGGATGGATCAAAGCCAGGGCACAGAGGCTCTGGACCCTCCACATGCCAGTCCTGAACAGCACTCCACTTGGCACGTGGAGCTCATGGTGTCAACACTATTACTGCCATTTTTTTGTATTTTTGCCTGAGAACTGGTACAAGGACCAGGAGATTGATCCCAGTTCCTGAAATCGGAAGTTTCCTGAGCAGCAGCAAAATTGCAGTTTGCCTCAGCTACAGTGGCAAGGTCAGCCCGAGACAATAAGGCTGTAGCTTACACAAGTTACATAGCCAAAAGCAACGTCTCCGAACCATACCCGACACTCTAGTTCCTTGGACAGAGCATGGTCAAGAATGATGCCCAAATTCTTTACCTGGTCCACTACCTTAACCCCATCCACAGGCCCCAAGAGAGGGAAAGGTATCCTCATACCAGCTGTCCCTCCCCACCTACATCACCTCACTCTTGCCTAATTTGAGCACAATGTAGCTTTGATGCATCCATCCAGCTAGATTGTTCAAGCATTCCTCAAAGACAGAGGACAAGATGGCAGGGCTCATGAGGCAGAAGACAGTTGTGCATCATCGGTATGCCAACTATACACAGCCCCATGCTTGGTCATAACATCCCTGAAAGGTTGGCATATATACACGACATGGGCAAGAGAAGAGAGCCTGGAGGACCACCACAATTCAAGCCTCTCAGATGACACACATCCATCACTACCAGCTGACTGATCCTCTAGGTATGCCTGAAGCCAGACTGGCAGCCCCCATCAAACCAGCTATGTCCCTCAGCTGCCAAAGCAGCAGCCCATGGTCAATTGTATCAAATGCTGCCATAAGGTCCAGCATAACCAGCTGTCCTATATCCAAAATTCAGCACTTCATTACCCTGACACATGCAGCCCTGTGGGAAGGCTGGAACCCTGACTGGAATTTTCCCAAGATACCGTTGAGTCCTGTGGCTGAAGACTCACCTGCTTTCAGTCACGTTTCCTAGGCAAGAGACTGGGTGATAATTGGAAAGCATTACATCATTAAGATGGTTTTGGGGGGCGGGGGGAGGAGAAATGTACCTCTTCATATTTGAAGGTGGCTGGCATCCTCCCTTCCATAGAGGTGGCATTAATGTCAGTCAGTAAAAAGGTATCACACACCGGCGCTTACCCTTGGCCCGGATAGGCATAGGTTGGAGGCACAAATAGAGAGTCTCAATGATCCCAGCATTGCCATCAGCCAAGGGACTACAGTCCCTTGGGACCCCAGGGCTCTCCATATCAAAAAGAGCCAATGAGTTCCACCCAGAGTCTTCTCTGCAAAGATAGAAGGCTCATCACAGAACTCTGTTGAAACTGTGTATGGGTTGAGGCAGTCTGGATTCACCAGAGACTGTGCACAGCCTGAAAGCTGTGCTTGTCTACTCCCTGCAGCCTCTATGCCGGACGACAAGTACAACTGCTTGGCCTCGTAACAGTCCTTCTGCATACCGAGAAGGTTTGCACAGCTGAAGCTCAGCCCCCAGACAGCTCCTCAGGAATCTCCTCACCAATCTACACCCCAGTCTCTAAGGGGTTAGATACCACCATTATACCATAGCAGTCTAGGGAAGGGGCAGCACTTGCCACGAGATTGCCATATTCACCTGGATTCAGCTGTCTGTGGCCTTAGGAACATGTATTCCCTGCTACATGTCCCCTGCACAGCATTATCCTCAAGAGCAAGGATGCTATGTGTGTGTATGCCTTAACCCATGTTAGCCCTCTGACCAATACATATGCCAGCTATTGGGCAGGCTCCTTCCCCAGCCCTGGCACCCTCTTCCCTCCACCTTCTAATCAGGGAAGGACAGATCAAAGCCAGGGCACAGAGTCTCTGGACCCTGCACATTATTATTATTATTAACAAACATTTATATAGCGCCAGCAGTGTACCTGGCACTTTACAAAGTAATAAAATAGACACGGTCCCTGCCCCTAGGGCTTACAATCTGAGAGACAGGAGCTGGGGGAGAGACTTAGGAAGGGGAACAGAGGGAGAGACAAGGGGTCTAACATTCATGAAGATGCGAGGTCTCAAGTGCACGTACTTGGCTTGGTTACGATGAGAATGACAGCAGGCAGGTCCATGTTGCAAGGATAAGGGTAAACCGATCGTAGGTATAGGAATAGTGGCTCAGCAGGATAAAGAGTCAGACAGAGCAGAGCGAAAGAGGTGAGTTTTAAGGAGAGATTTGAAGGTATGAAGGGAGGGGGCAAGGCGGATGTGGACAGGGAGGGAGTTCCAGGCATGGGGGGCAGCAAGTGAGAAGGGACGAAGGCGCTTAGGGGAGCAGGGAAGGCGTGGAAGGGTGAGAGAAGGGACAGAGGAGGAGCGAAGTGCACGGGCTGGAGTATGGAGGGCGATAAGTGCAGAGAGGTAGGGGGGAGCAAGGTTGTGAAGAGCTTTATAGGTGAAGACTAGGAGCTTGTGCAGGATTCGTTCAGGAAGGGGAAGCCAGTGAAGCGAAGAGAGGAGGGGCTGCACATGGTCGAAGCGACTGGCGAGGTAGATGACCCTGGCAGCAGAGTTTTGGACAGAGATGAGGGGAGAAAGGTGAGACCGGGGAAGGCCAGTGAGAAGGAGGTTACAGTAATCGAGGCGAGAGATGACCAGAGCATGAACAAGAGTTTTGGCAGACGAGACAGAGAGAAAAGGGCGAATCTTAGCAATGTTATGGAGGGAGAAGCGACAGGATTTAGCAACAGAGTCAATGTAGGGTTTAAAAGAAAGGGCTGAGTCAAAGATGAAGCCTAGGCTACGGGCTTGGGGGACAGGCAGGATGGTGACTCCATCAATAGTTATTGACAGTGAGGAAGGAGAGGAAGGATGAGGGGGGAAGATAAGGAGTTCAGTTTTAGCCATGTTGAGTTTGAGTTGACGTTGAGACATCCAGGTAGAGATGTCAGAGAGACAGTTGATGAGACGAGCTTGAACAGAGGGAGAGAGAGAGGGAGTAGAGAGATAGAGTTGAGTGTCATCAGCATAGAGGTGGTATTGGAAGCCATGGGAGGCAATGAGTTTGCCTAAGGATGAGGTATAGATCGAGAAGAGGAGAGGGCCAAGAACAGAGCCTTGAGGAACACCAACTGAGAGGGGGAAGGAGGAGGAGGCGGAGTTGGAGAGAGACACATTAAAGGAGCGGTCAGAGAGGTAGGAGGAGAACCAGTTATGGACAGAGCCACAAAAGCCAAGGGAGTGAAGGGAATCCAGCAAGAGTGAGTGGTCAACAGTATCGAAGGCAGCAGAGAGATCAAGGAGGACAAGAATGGAATAGAGACGTTTAGATTTAGCCACCAGAAGATCGTTGGTGATCTTAGCGAGAGCAGTTTCAGTAGAATGAAGGGGGCGGAAGCCAGATTGGAGGGGGTCAAGGGAGGAGTTGGAGGATAGGAAGTCAAGGCAGCGGGAGTAGACAACACGTTCAAGCAGCTTGGAAGCAAAAGGAAGGAGTGAGACAGGACGATAGCTAGAAGGGTCAGAGGGGTCAAGAGTGGACTTTTTGAGAATAGGAGAGACTGTGGCATGTTTGAAGGCAGAAGGGAAAGAGCCAGTAGAGAGGGAGAGGTTGATGATGTGCAGGAAGGAAGGGGTGACAGTGGGAGTAATGGAGGTGAGGAGGCGGGAAGGAATGGGATCAAGGGGGCAAGTGGAAGGGTTGGAGGAGGAGAGCAGATTTCCTTAAGGGAGGCAGGGGAGAAGGAGGACATGAGAGAAAGAGAGGGAGGAGGGAGAGGGGTGGGAGTGGGAAGAGAGGAGTGGGAATGTCACATGTCAGCCCTGAGCAGCACTCAGCTTGGCACGTGGAGCTCCATGTGGGCAATAGCCCCATCTGAGCTAGGAGTGCCCTTGACACTCAATGGGGCCAATCCCAAGCCCCGTGGATCCCCTGCGTGCACACATGCACGTGGTTTCTGCACAGTTCTATGTAGATTCCACATGGGTGTGCATCTGTGCACGTGATCCGTGGGGTTTGGGATTGGCCCCAATGTGGGGCAATGTGCTGTCACCCATGGACAAGCATGTGTCAAGGACACTTACAGCTATAACATGGGGCTATAGTCCTGTATTTTTGCCCCAAGATTAGAATTCTTGGTACATGACAAGGAGTTGCCTTGCCCTAGATTACAGGTAAGTAATCTAGCATTAGTAATAAACAAGATTGGAGAAGTCAGTAGAAGCTCACCGAGTTAAGATAGCAAAAGTTTGAGAATCTAGATAGTAGGTTTTGACAAAACAAACAGGAAAAGCCAAAGTATTTAGCTCCTTTGGTTCTCCATATGAAGACTGCTGCTCTCTAGCCTTACTAGAAGCACCATTTCCAAGGCAAAGGATTAGACTGGGATTTTTTTTTTATTAGGGGGCCCACAAAAGTCAGCTTTTAGGACTAGTTGCATCTCTCTAGTTACCAGAAAAATCAGTTTTAAAGACAGCTAAGTCTCCAGCAGAATCCCTGTAGTCCATGCCTGCAGGCCAGACACTACAACGTAACAAACGAATCTGCAAGATGAGTAAGTGCTGGTCTGATCCCTCTCCGTGAACAAGAATAGGCTAGTTGGTTCTCTCAAGAGCTGAGGCTTAAGTGAAGATCTTGTCTGTCTAGATGTTCAAGCATCTGTTCAGAATGCATTCAGTAATGCTTATGATATATATGAATGTATCACCAGCAATGTACCCAGTAATGAACAGTTAACACTCTTCCCCAGTATAGGGATTGTGTCTTTACCAGGAAAGGAAGATACAGGATTGTACTTTTTTGAAAGAGCCACACAACTACTTCACTCTAGAAGTAGTACAAGGCACTGCCACTGCTGGGTATTTTTGCATAGAGCACATTTCTAATTATTGTCCACAGCATCCAGATATAGCAAGTGTCTTACTATACCCTAACTAGAGGAGGGTCTGCTATCTTAGTGGAGCTGCACAAATACATGGTACCAAGTGCAGTCTGCCTAAACTTCTAAGCAACCAAGATTTGCAACAGCTGCTATGTATGTGACAAGTGGCCCTCAGCATGTGGCATTTTTAACTGGGATGGCAACTTGCTTGTTGCTGCCCTGACATCTGATCTTTCAGCTAGAAAAGAAGTACTAAAGTCTGCCAACTTGGGGTTTATTAACATCCAGAGAACCTTGCCACAGCACAAGCAACAGAAGCCACCAAAAAAAGCTTGCAGTTAGGAGCTCTTCCCTCACCAATCTGGTAGCATTACAAAAGCAAGGTGTTCTGATACTCTGGGCTATCTTATGCCATGAGCTCTGTTGAACTCCATGCAATATCTACCCTAGCAAATAGATAGATATCTAGGACAAGCCATCCCTTCTCTCCCCTTCCTGTGTCCTGCCCTAAGTGGCTGGAAGTTTGCAAATATGGGAGATTTAGACCAAGGTACTTGGTGTTCAGCTCAAGTGGGACAAGTAGTTGGGCTCTTTGGGTGGAGGGGCAGGAAATTACATGCAAGGTATCTTGTTTCCTTAGTAGGATACTAGAAAAGCTTGCCTGCCAGCTCTTAAATCTTATTTTAGCAGATGATGATCTCTGGTTGCAATAGTCTGAGACAGTTAGAAGATGGTGCCCATCTTTATAAAGATGGTTGCAAGTTTATAGCGAGTTCTTTGGATACAAGGTACTTCATGCCAGATGTAAGCTTCCAAGTCCCGTACTAGAGACCAGTAATTCATACTTACCTAAGCACATGCTTTGCTCCCATACATTTGATGTCATACGACACAGAGTAGATTTCATAAAAAGTAGCTCTAATATTTAGGCATCCAATGAAGTCCTTGGGATTCAGCTTGTACAAGTCAAAGGTGATATTGGCTACTCCCATTTTCTTTGGTTGTATGGTGGCAATGTAGGTTGGCCCCTAGTTTAAAGAGATGGAGCATTAAACATAGGAAACCCAATACCCTTGAAAAAGAAAAATATAAAAATGATTTGATGAATTAGACCTAGGAACTCAGGGCGCTCTCACAAGACACGCACCATTTGCCTCCAGGAAAAACTTTGGAAGGTGAATGCTGTGCAGCTTTCATCACGTGGGAAAACAAAGGTGTGCAACTTTGGCCCTCCAGCTATGCATCCTCCACATTATTGGAGCCAAAGCCATACAGCTTTGTTTTCCCACGTTACAAAAGCTGTGCACCACTTTACCTCCCAGAGATTTTCCTGGAGGCAAAAGGCGAGTGTTCTGTGAGAAAGCAGCCTCTAAATATTTTTTTTATATATATATTAAAAAAAAAAAAACACAAAAAAACTATACATGAGTTGCAAAAATTGGCGCAATTCCCAAATCCTGAACTATTATCAGTACTACCAGTCAGTGAGAGCCTTAAGCAAGTTGCCCTATTGTTTGTAGTAGCTAGTGTCATGGCTCAGTAAGCCAGTAGTTATAGAGTGACACCTAGTGGATACACACTATTACTGTGGGATAAAGTGTTTTACAATAATTATTCTGACAGCATCTTAGATGCTCTTTAGCGGATGAGCTTAACTTGTCTGGAATTCATCTGTATTTTGCAGGCAAGATTCAACACTGCATGCATGTAATCTTGTGGTTTGTCTTTTAGTTTAGCAAGCTACTCTAAATACATTTTGGTTGTCACGGTGTGAATAAGGATATTTTCAGACTGCCTCGTTACATTTTAGATTGAACTTCCATAGGGAAAGGCTGTACTAAGCAGTTCTGCTTAGACAGAGGACAGGGAGTCAAATCCTTTGTTTTTGTTGGATGGGAGAATTAACAAGTTTCACTAATTTGCAAGATTCAAGGCCAACTTGAATAATCATGGGGGAATTTTAATCTTTAGAGGCTTGTTTACATTGAATGATTTAACCAGAAATCATGATAAAGTTGGTATTACCCACTTCAGACTTCTCATTCCTTAACACAGGCTTTTCATTTCCAAAATATTAAATGGGATTTTCTAAAGCTTCATGTTTCCTTAAGTAAGGAAAGGAAAAAGCTAAACTTCAGGAGTCCAGCAAAATAGTGAACTTACCAGTGTCCATTTCTGTCCTCTCGCTAGGATCATAAAGTGTGTATTGTGCCTTAGTGATTGAAAGAACTCCTCTGTATCCACCACTGTACCATCTTCCTCCAAAACCAAAGTTACGAGTTCGACAGTAATCATGAAAGCCTCTAGGGTCTACAGTAAAGTAGTATGTTAGTTTTGACCAAGTTCTGAATACTATCTATGTTGCTGAACTCCTATCTTCGTTATTGCTTCTGACTCAAGACCTCTTGCTCATTGGCAAATTAGTGCCAGCTACCATCATTGCTCTCCTTTGAATGGATCTACTTCCATTTACATCAAAGCCCCTTCCCATTGCCAAAGTGCATAATGGAAGGTTGTAGCATCTTACAGTTCTTACTTCCTAAAGATGGAGTGTTTTTGTCCTCTCTAATTTCTGTTCAGTTCCTAAAGGTTTATGCACTTTGCATTCTCTTGTGCCAGGGTAAATGGACATTTATGCACGGTTTCAGTTAGTAATTATTTTAAGTGTTATTGCACAACCAGACATCTCATCTTACACTCACTTTATTAAAAAACATTAATTACCATCCTTCCCTGACATTGGTACCATTTAATTTTTTCCCCATTCTCCTGCCCTAGCATATTCCCTATATGCATCAGTCCTCTTTCCCCTCCCACCCACCTGCAGATGCAGAAACACAAGCCCTTAGCCTCTCCTCGAATCTAAGTTGTTGGAAATCTGACCAACTCAAGTCCCAATATCAGAAATTTTATTTAAGGACATGATGCTGGACAGCAGAGATAGGGAATTGTTTTCCTCCCAGGGGCCACTTTTGAAAGTTAATACAAGCTTCAGAGGCCACATAGAAGTTGAGGTCAGTGGTGCTAAAGGGGTTCATTCACAAAGAGCAGCTTTCAGATCATGGATCTGTCCCTTATCGTCATGTGTAGGTCCTCATCTCTGCTCCCCTACCCCAAGCTTGGTTTTTCAATACTTTGAGGTAGCAACTGGATCCAGAAATTGGAGAGGTGCTACATAAGAGCTAACCACAAGCTGCATTTGGCCCCTAAGGTTCCACACCCCTGCTCTACAGTGTTGCCTTTGGTGGATGCCTTCTAGAAGGCTCACATTTCAGAGACAAAAAGGCCTAGCTTCCTAACTATTTGATCAGCCTTAGACTGAAGTGATATTTCTTTTGATAAAAACCAAAACCAGGAGGCCTAGGTGCTATTTTTTTCTTAATAAGTATTTATTTGGTCAATCACGTGAGTAGAGACTTTTGTTTTGCATACCTTGCTAATGAGCTCCTGCAGGCTGCTTGCAACAATTCCTCTCCGACTGCTTCTATCATGATTGGTTACACGAAAAGGTTGTGCTGCAGTTGGAAGAGGTGGGAAAAGAGTCTGTCTTGTTACTGATCCCACAGATGCTCCAACGGCTACCACAGATCTAAAAAACAGAAGCAGCCAAGTTACATTATTTGGTGTTAGTCATTCTAGGGGTCAGGATGTAGTAAACCCATATGCATGGTCAGGTTATGTAACTAGATTGCAATATGCCTACTTCGCCAATATTGACACGCCTGCAAGTTTTAATAGGCTTGTACGATTTGTCTTCTTGGCAAGAGTTGCACATTTTAGAGTTTTACTGCTGCTTCTGCCAAGTTTGCCAGATCATCAACAAGTAATAGCCAAGTTTTGCTACAATGGATTTAGCCTTACTAATAAGTAAGAGAGCAGTCACCTTACCAACACAATAAATAGCAAAACTAAATGGAAGTTAGAAGCAGACAAAATCTTTCATTTGGATGGTGCATGCATGTGGTTACTTACCCATTAGTTATTTTAAAACAAAAAACAACAATAAGCTCGTTTCAATGCACTTAGTGATAACTAGCTAGGAGAGCCATTCACTCTTTGCAGTACTCTGGTTTCTTCAAACACTTGTTCTCAAGTTAAGTTATGCAAGTTAATCTGCAGGAAGTCTGGGTATGACCAATACATTAGATAGCTCAAGTATGGCCACTCAAGCATTCAGAGATGCCAGGCATCTCCCCCCGATTTAATCATCATTTTGGGTTTATCCTTGATTTGATAATTTCCAGTACACTGGTGTCCTTTGTTCTCTCTAGCAACAAGGGAGAGGGGGAAAAAAAAAAAAAAAAAAAGGCAAGTGTTCAGGCAAGGCTTTAAAGAATGCCTCATGAGAGTCATACTAATGTTGCACTTGAAATACTTCTGGCTGACATTGTCCTTGCAGAAAATTAGCTTGTGGCTAGAGATTTTACTTCCTCTCCCACCCCCATGTAGTTTCAGACAGGCTCTTGTTTATAGTCAATGAAATCTACTTTCATATATTCAGACTTTCCATATGTTCAACCTCACTAACTAGGACTTCCTGAAACCAAGAAAGAGGGTTACTTCATTCAAGTAACATTTGTTCCAAATATAGCCAGAATTGCTAGCTTTCCTCTTAGGAGAGGAGTGCCAGTGTCGTAAGATGCAGCATGCATTTCCTTGCCAGGACCATCTGAACATTAACCCTAACCTGGAGGTTCGTGCATAGTACCTATGTATGCTTAATTAATTTAGCACACCACCAACCTAGGTTAGATGTTGACTAGTAAGTATATCCAAGCAGTTCAATATAGCTTAGCAAACTCAGCCCATGGTTGTGAGCTACAAGAGCCTTCCCCAGATATGATGTAGCATAAGTCAGCTATTTGAGTAGTGTCATCAACAGCTATGGAGTCAGGATTTTAATATGCCTCAATGCAGCACTTAAGTTTCTACTGCGCAGATAGATCTCAGCAGGTATACTAGGTGACTGTTCATTGTCCCCCGGGGACCTCCCATGTGGGGTCCCGCAGGGTTCCATTCTGTCTTCACTCCTATTCAATGTATATGTGCAGCCACTTGGGGAGGCTGGGGGTTCACTGCCATCAATATGCCAACAAGACCCAGCTGTACCTCTTTTAACCAACCTGGGACCTGCAGTCTCATTGCTGTCCTAATGCTTGGCTGCTGTGGGGGATTGAATCGGGTTGAGCTGATTGAAGCTCAATCCCAGCAAGACAGAGGTGATGTTAGTAGGCAAGGCTAGTGATCTGGGGGAGGGGGAAGCCCCTGTTATTTGGGGGGAGGGGAGTCTATCCTCCATTGGTTCCATCTGTGCAGAACTTGGGGTACTCATGGACTCACAGCTGCACCTGGATAAGCAGGTGTTGGCCGTGGCCAGGGGAATCTTTTGCCAATTACATCTAGCTCCGCCAATATGTCTCCAACTTCAATCTCGCCACTGTCCTCCATGCATTCGTCACCTTGAGGTTGGACTCCTGTAACGCACTCGACGTGGGGCTGCCTATGGTGACTGTTTGGAAGCTGCAGCTGGTGCAAAATGCAGCAGCACATTCAACCAGAGCTCCAAGTATTGCACTGGCTGCCAATTTTCTTCTGGGCCCAATTTAAGGTGCTGGTTTTGACCTATAAAGCCCTACATGACCTGGGTCTCACCCTGATGGACCGCCTCACTCCCTGGGCCCCAGGGCAGCCCCTACGGTCATCTGGGGGCACCCTTCTGGAGGTTCTGTGCTTCCAGAGGGTCTGGGCATACAGGAGGGCATTCTCAGTGGCCGCTCTGTTGCTGTGGCATGCCCTCCTAGTGGAGCTCCACCTCAGCCCAGCTCTCCTTACTTTCTGCCAGCATTGTAAAACCTGGCTTGTCTGCCAGGCGTTTGGCAGGAGGAAGGGTGGGATGGGTTAATTGGTGTTGTGGGTTGGGTTTTATTATGTGGATCTGGATTTGAGAGTTGGGTTTTTACTTAGAGGATTTTTATTGTATTTAACATTTTATACCTTTTTGTAAGCTGCCTCAAATCCCCAGATGGTGAGAGGGGCAGGGTATAAGTACATCAATAAATAAAATTTTGAGGAAGTCAACGAAGGCCGCTTTCAGACCTCCCCACTCCCCGCAATATTCTGGCTGCGGGAGGAATGTGCAGCCAGGATATGCACGGGGATCAGCCGGTCTGAAAGTCCCCCTCCCCTGCCGCACGACTTTGCTGGCAGACACGCACAGGGATGCAGAGTAGGAAATCCAGCTCTGCATGTGTCTGGATTTCAGACCGGTCGATCCCCACGCATATCCTGGCTGCGCATTCCCTCCTGCAGCCAGAATATGCACAGAGGAGAAGGGGTGTGTGCGTGTGTCTGAAAGTGGCCTAAGTTGCAAATAAAGACATTCAGCTTAAGAAATTATTGCTTTATGCGCAAAAGTTAAGCTTGTGTTACTACGTCTAGCTGTAGTCAGTAGCTACAAAGAAAACAAGTGGCATATCAAGTTTAATAGGCCAGAGATTTCCACACTAGAGGCTGCAATTCCATAAGGTGGTGTGACCTCACTTCATTGCAGTTCTCTCATACTTTACACGTATTTCTGTTCAAGTTCATGAATGCGACTTGAGTCAAACTTGGCTCACTGAATTGTGAAACAGTGTTTCCCAACATGTGATTTTAGATTTAAGTATCCAGATTCTCTTCTGAAGAGATGATGATGCGACGGCTCACAAGGTAGAAATTCATTCAGAGACTGCAGACCAAACCCTTACAACTTTTCTGGGGAAGACTATGCGTCTTCTGGGGAAGACACGTTGGCATCCCCACCCCAGTTATCAGTTTAGGTCCTTGGGCCAGCAGCTTGGTGCTTCAGCAATGTAAAGCAGCAGGAAAACAAGTCTGAAAGAGCAAACGAGGATTCCCTTAAATGAATACCTTAGGCAACTTAGCCAGTGAAGTAGACGCCAACAAAAAAAAAAGTTAGGATAGGAGTGCGAAGTCAGGAAACAGAGCAAGCTCTGTTAAATGAAGGTAGGAGGACATAGGTTAGTAGAGGTGCTAAGGGACACACACACACACACACACACACCCCTAGCCCTAAGCAGGGTGGGGTGTGAGTTTGTGCCCACCCTCCCCAAACAGGGTGCTGGGCAGGGAGGGGCAAGGGTTACCTTGCCCCCCACCTGCCTATTGGGCAACGGCACTGGTAGGCCTATAGGGAGGAGAGGAAGGGCACCTTGGGTGGGGGCGTAGACGGGTATATTTACCTTTGGCAGCCAGGTGCCTCCTCCTCTATTCAATCCCTGGGCTGCTCGCAGAGGCTTACCCTCCCAACCCTCCCCCCTTTTCAAGTGTTGTACCAACAGCAGTGGTTGTATTTCTGAGTATTAAGTCAACGGCTGTGGGCTCAAGCTGGTTGCTGTTTTCAGGGCCGAGGAGGAATTTTCCCGCTGGCCTAATTGGCACAGAAGGCTGGCGGGTTTTTCGCCTCCTCCGCAGCCGTTATGTTATGCTAAGTTGAAATGTGTTTCTCATCACTTCTTCAATGTCTTGTCGCAATTGGGCGGTTAGCGGGGTAGGAACCGTGCTGTGGTAAGGCTCCCTATGAGCTGATGGGTCGCGTTTGTACCCATTACCACTTGGGGAGCCGGAAGGGGGGGGGTGTCGTAAGGCCCAGCCTCGGAACGGCTGGTTTGGGGTGGCTAACCTGCCCAGATCCAAGGGGAGGGTGAAGTCGAAGGGTCGATTCACCCGGGCAGGGAGGGTGAGATTTAGCTCAACCTCCCTGGCCTGCTTGATGTAGCATGGTTCCTCCCTGCTATTACCTACACAGATCCTTTATGGACATTTCATGTGTGTATGCTACGTTGTAATAAAGTTGTGGCCAAGGCCTTTTACCCCAGAGCATGTCTATGTCTGTTCATGTGGGTGGTGCAGGCACAAAGTAGTACAGCTGTTTTACTCCTTTAAGTCGTAAAGAGAAGCATTTAAGGATTTTGAGTGAGGGAAAGCTAGCGTTTTACTGATTTAGTAGAGGAAGCTACCCAGGAAGCCAGCTTCATATACAAGCCTTAGAGAATTCTAGAGGTTACATATCCAGCCCCATTAGAAGCAGTGCTGGGTGATGTTTTAGATGGGACATTTGCAGCATCTGGGAATTTAATCATTTGTTCGCGTGTGCACACTTGGCAATGAAGTTTGGCTTTCACATCATACTTAGGTTGTGAGAACCTTTGAAATTTTATAACATTTTTATTTGTTTCAAGTTTTTGGAGTGTTTTGGTAATTATTTAGAAGAATTTTATTGTAAGCCACCCCAAGCTGTTTTAGGAGGGTTGGGGTAAAAATCCAATAAATAAATAAAATTTATGTTGATATATGGTTTGTTTGTAGCATGGATTCCCATATTGCTTAACAGAATTCTGAATTTGCGATAACATAGTAGTAGTACTAGGGTTAAGTCATTAATAAACATTGATTGAGTGATACTTCGGTTGTGTGCAATCATTCAAGCATGTTTGAGTAGGTGGTATGGTACAACAGCCTTCAACAGTGCTTAGGAAGTGTGTCAGTTTCACAATGACCCCCCAACATATGGCCCACTGAGACCTTTAGTACTCTTGACTAGACATGCCACCTTTAGCATCAATTACTAATGCCATTTACGGATTACTAGGATTTCCCAAGTTTTCCAAGTTTACAGTAGACTTTAGAAGAGTTGTACAATACGTTCTCTCAACTATACAAGGAAAAAAACCCAGCAAGCTTGCACACCAATTCTCACTATGGAGCAGCCTTAAATCTTCCTAGTCATAGCAGACAACTGAAGCATAAGCTTCAAAGTTTGTTAGTCTATTTCAATGGAGAACAGTAGCTATTTAAGTTTGGTAGACTGTAAATGCTACATGAAATGAGTTACAATGCGTATCTGTGCTCCTGTGGCAAGCTTAGAGCCCCCATTTCATTAGAATCGGCACAAGCTAAACAGGGGCGAGTTTCCTAACATTTCTTGGTTCTCTTGAACTCCAGACTGAAGAGAGTTCAGGAATTTAAGTTAGTCCAATAACCCAGCTATTTCAAGTTCAGAAAACATCTTTCAACTTTTTCTAAAAAAGACAGTCTGTCCCCCACTTCGTTCTTAGAGGATTTTAGTCACTATTATAAAGGTTATCATTGGATAGGATCATTTAAGGCTGAGCTGTAGTTATGTTTCCCTGACTGCAAGACTCAAGCTTTACCCAAGGCAGGTGTGTCCCCTGCTCCTGGGATGGCATAGGGACTCATGTCAATATAACTAGTACAACCCTGTTAGGAAAGGCTCAACCTATAGACAGGAAGCTGAAAAATAAAGAGATCAGATCTAAACAAAGCAGTTATTTAACTTTCTGGGTAGCTTCTCTTAGGAGGAATGATGCATATGTACCCAAGTGCAACGGGGCAAGAGCTCTTTCAGGAGTATTATTGTCTTTTTTTAAAGTTACCTACTGAGGACACAAAGCGAGACTTCTTGGTAAAAACACACATTTCTCTGTCTTTAGAGTTCGTGCCACTCTTTCCCACAAGTTATCTGCAATTTATTTACTTAGCCTGCCCCCGTCCAGATCTAAAGCGTGCAGTGTCCCCCATTCGGAGGGATATTCAACCTGTCGACAGACGTGCGAGTCCTAAAGAATTTAAATCGAGATTTGCTCCTAGATTAGCCGGAAAAGGACAACTGGGAGGGGGAGCAGGGGGGCATGGATTAGCAGCAAGGGGGCTCGGGGAGAGCGGGCTGCCTTATACACCATATGGCAGAGGGGCTCAGTGAAGCTCCCGGCAGCTAGGAGAAGGCTGCTACAGCCGAGCAAACCCCCGGGGGCCGGCGGAGGGGGAATTTAGGATGTTGCTAACGGAGAAGGGCGGTTTTGGGGCAGCAACAGCTCTGTCCTCCTTGCCCGCACCCCAAAGGAGACGGCGGGGATGCAGACACCTCACAGCCCGGCTCCCCCGCCCATAGGGAGGTCGGTCCCCGGTTTCCTCCCCTCTGCTTCCCAAAGGGGCAAGGGCCCGGGGCTCGCTCACCGGATAAGGGTGCCAGCACAATCCCGGGCGGTCTCCATGGCAACACAGCTCCCCAAACACCCGGCCTCGAGCAGCTGACTGCACTTTCTGGGCCCGTCCGCCTTATGCCAAGAGGGGCTGCGGCCCCGCCCACTCGCCGGCCGCCTGGCGGCTCCGCCCCTTTCGTGCTCGCCCAGGAGCGAGGCTGAGGGGCGGGGTCCGGCAGCGAGTGGGCGTCTAGGCGGGGGCCGGGCTGAAGGGGGGGTTGGGGGCGGTTACACAGAACCAAGAGAGGGGCAAGGAAATGGGAAGGGCGGGCTGGGTCTGAGAAAGCATCCAGGGGTAACGTTCACATGGGCGGAAGGGTGCGTAGGTAAACGGGGTCAGGAGACGAAGTGGGAAATCATGTTTTAGTGCCTTAGCTTGCCTAGACTCTGGGGGTGTTTAATTAAGGAGGATTTGCACAGATTTGATAATGGCAGTGTAGATTGGGGGGTCTTGGCCGGCACATTGTTATATGTGCAGAGTGGATGTAAAATACCAATTCGAAATAGTAACGTCTTATATTCATGTCCCCGCCCCTATTAGAAGTTTTATAGAAATCCCTGCCCAGCCCCCATCGCCAGTTACCAATAATCTATGGACCACAACTCCCTATACTCTGTCTGGTTATTCCCTACTGACTGGGGTGGCAGAGAGGGACACACAGTTTCCTCAACTGCCCACGCTTTGCCCTGGGAAATTTTCATTCACCTGATGTCTCTCAGAAACTGAGCCAACGTGGCTGCCTTCAGGGAACCACCTTGATCCAAGTGACGTTTAATGTCATCCAAGCCTACATAAATCAAAATTATAAATAGCTCCTTTGCAGACACACTTCTTCCTTATCATTTTTCCTTGTTACTACCAGCCTGCCACTAATTTCCCATCTATGCTACATTACTAGAGTGCTAGAGTGTGCAGAAGCCTCATAACATGTATCCTTGGATTGGTCCCTACCCATGGCTTCTGAACCTTTTCATGTTGTTCTTAACATCTCAGTAAACAAATGCAAAATACTGAGAGGGTGGGGAGGAGGAAAAGGAGGAGAGAGTGAGAGAGTCTTAGAACTGGCAAGGCTAAGGGTAAAGTTAAAGTGGAGCTGGTGTTGGGACTTACTGAAACAAATGACAGTGAATGCTAAGTGGAATCAATGAATGCTCATTGGAAATAATGAGGCTATAGGAATTTATTATTTTATTTTTCAAATTTATATGCCGTCCTTTCCACAAGGCTCAGGGTGACTGGCTCACAATCCATTAAAAAATCCAATAAAATTCAAACAATAAAAGCACACATCCCTCCCTTCAAACTCTCACCCACCCCCACAGCCCTACCCAGAAACCCACCCAAGCCCTATTTATGCCTGCTTGCCAAATGCTCTTCCAAATAAAAAAATTTGCACTGCCTCCGGAAGATGCCCAGGCTCTGGCTCAAGTGAACCTCTAAGGGAAGAGAGGTCCACAAAATAGACTTGAATGGGCTCTAATACAAATACAAGCCAGCTGTAATCTAAAACAAGGAGAGGATCCTGGGAAAGTGTGGAATGAGTCACAGTACAGAGAGAGAGAGTACATAGATAGGGGACAGGGTGAAATGATGGGGAGTGGGGAACTGGAAATGAGTGCACACATTGGACACAGACAGATTGGACACAGACAGATCAAGACAGACATGTCCAGCCCTAGCACTGGAATGATGGCCCCGGAGAGTGGAATGACAGACCCAGCATTGGAATGGCGCTCCCTGGGAGTGGAATGACAGCCCCAGCTCTGGAATGAGAGGCCCACAACTGGAATGACAGCCCCAGGGACTGGAATGATGGTGAGAATGGAATGACAGCCCCAGGACTGGAATGACAGACCGAGGATTGGAATGATGGCCTCACTCAGGTCAGTCCGCAATAGGACAGGATTTCTGCCCCACTCCCAGCTTGGCCATGTGTGCCACCCCCCACGCTCCCTCCAGCATGAGCCCTGAGACAAATGTCCCTCCTGTCCCTGTAATAGCTACACCCCTGATGTGTTTATACATTTACTGTTTCCATGTTCTTATTTTTCTTATTGTTTAATAGGTTGTTCCCTATCATCAGTTTATCCCGGTGTACACAGGGTGTTTCTAATATGGACTATAGCAAATCACAGGCTGCTAAGCAAATAAATAATATCAGATACAACCGCTTGTATCTGGAGGCAAACATGGTCCAACCTCAGTCCCCTCCTGTTCCTACCCCAGATCATGAGGAGCTGCTCCCCATCCCAGTACATGGGCCCTTTTGCAGTGGCATTTTCTTGATTTTTTGACAGTCATGAAGATCTGACATGGAATGTGAAGGGAGAAGGTAGCACTTATATCCCCACAAACTCCCACTCCTGTGCATACACATAGTGCACCTACAGCCTGACACAAAACTCCAGGGTCACAGTCCCCCTCTAGTCTGAATCCAGTTCCCACTGTGCAGGTAGAACGAACCCAAAGGGGTGGTACTGGAATCTATCCAGCCTATAGGGAATACAGAGCTCCATGAACTGAACCTGCCCTCTGGCCCCATGGGGGGACCTGCACCTCCATGCGCTGGGACCCATCCTCCAGCCCCAGGTGAGCTCAGACCTTAGATGCACAGTGTTTTTAGGCAGGGCCAGGGCATGCTCTTTGCCACCACCTCCTTGAAGTATGGAGGGCCCAGAAGCAAGGCTGAGTTCAACACAAGCTTCCCTGCCTGCTCCACTGTATCAGCTGTGTTAAAACATGGGGTCCAAATCTCTTAAAATACACCAGCCTTTCTTCCATCCCAGTCAGCTATTCCTTCTTTGGCTGCCAACTCTGATATGTCCCAAAACCATTATTCTATTTTGGGCATGATCTTATTCCATTTTTGCAAAATCATGTGCTTTGTGATCATTGCAGCCACGGACAGCCTTACCACAAGGGGACCCAGGGTGACTGCCCCAAGACCTGCTAATTTTCACCAGGGCAGGGTCTGAGGTCCTCACTCCCTCCCAGCAGGGCCCCAAACATAACTACCTCTAGGGCCCCATGGAGAGTGCTACTGAGGGGGCATGGCCATGGAGAAGGGTGGGTGCTGCCAGGTGCCCCATATTTTATCTTTTCCCTGGGCCCTGCAAACTCTAAGGCCAGCCCTGATTGCAGCCCTTAAGAACCAACGCTGTTGTGAAGGATTTTAGCTGAGTTTGGCAGGTAAATATCTTAGGATACAATTTTTAGCACAGATTTCGCTGCTAAAAACTTTATGTCGTTATTGAAGAAAGTAATCAATAGCAAAATGGCATGCACGTAAACTCCACAAGTTGTGCTTAGTGCTCTTTGTACTGGGTTAAAGTTGCCAACTTTAACGAACATGAAGTTGAGAGATGACCAGAGATAGACCACATGAACAGTGACCAGTGCACTGCAGCACAACAACGAAAAAAGGACAGTTTGTACCCTTGGGATTATTATAGAGCCATGGTTGTGGCTCTATAGTTAAGGTGGTTGCAGACATTAATTGAACAGCACCTATGCTGTTCAGTGAGAGTTTGTGGAGCAAACACTTCCTGTTGGTGACTGAAGGTTTTGATTAGAATTCTAGATTTCCTTCCCCATGTATATTTGAGTTAATGGCTTCTACAATTTAAGGGGAGTGTCTAGTACGTGCTGGTGCTTTTGTATGCAATTAATTTTAAGAAAAAATGTTTTAGATTGTGGTCTCCCTTTAAGGGGAAAGAACCCCCACAAGTGGCGGCAGTGGCAACACGCAGTAGTTGATTTAAAACACACCGGAAGAGCAGTGGTGTCCCAGGCTGAAAGACACTGAAGCAGCAGAGGAGTGAGTGAACTGACAGGAATGCAAGAAGGCTCACCCACACACACTGGCCTGCCTGAGTGTAGACAAGGTGAGGATGTAAACAAAAATCTGGACACAGTTTGAAATCTCATCTATTAAATACCAATACTCTGCTTCTGTTGGCCTGACTTGTTTTCTTCACATGGGTGAATGAAACTCTTTGCCTTGCTCAAGGATGAACTCTCACAGTAGCACCTGCCTGTCAAGTATAACATAGGACAAATCATCCCCATACTTAACTCTCCCTCCCACAAAAAAAAATGCATCCCTCTGTTTGCTGGATCAGACAGTGTGAGCTCCTTCACACCAAACTCCCCCAGTCCAAGAAGCCAATACAGAGCGCAGCCTGTTCCAGCTTCCCTAGAGTAGGAGGCATGCCTTGTGAAAAGGGTTTACAGTGCAGGCAAGCCCATGCTGGCAGGTCAATCAGTGTGCACCATGCTGCGGCTTTTCCTTCTGGGTGAGTTTTATATGAGCAAGTCCTCATTTGCACAAGTTCTTAACCCTGGTGGGAAGTTTCTGGTTCAAAATGATTAGTAATCATAGCAATACAGTATTTTATGTCAGAGATGGAGAAGTTAGCTTACTTAATGGTAAGATGGATGGGACTACTTATATAGGAAGCCCATGGGAGCTCAAAACTGAGGCCTTATTGAAGATCAAAACGACTAAAAACGATGTTAAGTGCAAATTGGTTTGTGTGGAATTTCGATTGGTAAATTTCTCCATTCAGGCGACTTGATTGAAGACATACGTTTCAAAAAGTTGTATTATTAAGAATGATGTACAATTCTTTATTAAGTTTTATATGTTTTTTAACAAGATTGTGGTATTATTTCTTTGTTTCTATATGTGAAATTTGACCTATACGGGTCGTAAATAAATATTTCTATCTATCTAGTAATCTTAGTAAAGTGAAATTAGGCCAGGGACCTTCATTAGAAGATGTCATGCCTGATTTTGTTATCTTTAATTGGTGATGCTCTTGATATATATTAAAATGCACTTAGCTATTATTGTTGTACATGGAATATATAAGTAGAAAACAATAAACAATAAAAGTGTGTGTGTGGGGAGAGATTATTATTATTATTATTAACAAACATTTATATAGTGCCAGCAGTGTACCTGGCACTTTACAAAGTAATAAAATAGACAGGGTCCCTGCCCCTAGGGCTTACAATCTGAGAGACAGGAGCTGGGGGAGAGACTTAGGAAGGGGAACAGAGGGAGAGACAAGGGGTCTAACATTTATGAAGATGCGAGGTCTCAAGTGCACGTACTTGGCTTGGTTACGATGAGAATACTGTTAAGAGTTAAAATTCAATCCATGTCTGCTTTATATTTTCCTCTCTTCTCCTCAGGTCAGTGGACAGAAGAATGGAATATAGTTATGTAGACAAGGTGTGGTACTTTGAATACCAAGGGTGCAACTAGGTCACTGGCTTAGCTCCCATTGTTTGTAATGACAGAGGATTGCACACATTCTTAGTAAAAGCTCTTGTGTGTATTAAGATAATCAAAACGACATTGTTCGATGACACTTCTGTGACTTTCTCCCCTCGCATCTCTTCTTTTAAATTAAATACAAATTACCATGATAAAATTTTAGCCATACAAATAGCGTATTGTAGAACTAATTTCTACTCTGGCTGAGGGTCCAAGTCTATTCTACTTATCAGGAATCTAAGCATGTATGATCCAGGAATTTGAGTACGTATCCTGAAGGCATCTAAGGCTTGGGGGAATAGGCTCTGAACCTTGAGACTGAGCCCAGGGTGAGAGAAAAAGCACATCCACAGAGTGCACTGCTAACCAGCATCCCCCCCTTCTCCTCTTTATTTTAAAATTTTCATAAAGATACATTATGCTGCAGGCTCTAGTGATGAGAGGGACCCAGATTTTCTCCAGGCCTCTGTGGGTGTTAGGGTTGCCACCTTTTGCAGTTTGACCCTGAGACTCCCATAGGCCAAAATAGGAATTGCAGGGTCAAACTGCAAAAGGTAACAACTCTGTGGTGGAAGGTGCCCTGAATCCCTTTCAAATTACTGTGGGTGGAAAGAGGTGTCTCACTTTTCCTCTAAGTTGCTATTGGTGGATTCCTCCTTGAGCTTGTGGGTGAGTGAGAAAGGACTGTTTGGGGTTCTTCCCTCACTGCCAGGGGTAGGAAATGGCTTTGGGTAGCACCCCTAGTGTTGACTTCTAATGATTAGGGAGGGCTGGGGAAGAGAGTGGACTCTCTGTGCTGGACTTGGTTGTAGGGATTTAAAAGTGCATTAGGATGGATAAATAAATGTTGTAGCCTGTTTTAACCCACAGCACATCTCTTTGCTTTTCTTCCCATGGAAAAAAAAGTAATCTCTAATATAATAGAGACTATGGATTATCAACCACAAGTTTACTGTCTTTTGGAAAAACAAAAACAAAAAAATTTCAACAACCATGGCCTGGCTTCTTAAGAAAACAGACAAACATTTTAAAAAAACAAGCAGGCGCTATAATTGGCTTGTTGCAGAGCAGCAGGTAGTTTATAGCAGTTGTTTGGCGATATACAAGACTATTTAAATAGACTGTTAATATGCCAAAAGTAAGACAGCTATGAAAGATAGCAGGTTAGGAGCTGTTCTCTCTCATTCCCATTTATTGTTATTCGTCTCTTTATTGTGGGCTGGTAGAGCTTACTGTTCAGTGTCTGTTAAAGAGTTGATGGAAGGGCCTATTCAATAGGGTTTGCAAAATAAAGACAGATGGCAATGGATTAGCCCTAGCATGTCTTGATTAAGTGTGTAGTTATCTCAGACTTCTGTCTTCTTACAGAGTCTGATCCAAAATCCATCAAAGCTAAACAAAGGAAATTGTCCTCTACTGTTGATTTCAATTTACATTTAATCAGGCTCTGTATTTAGCTTGAACTTCTTCAGCTTAGTTCCCCTGCAAGTCAGTACCTTAGACACTGATGAAGAAGTTTCTGATTCTGCTTTCAGACCTTCCACCATCCTGCACATATTCTGGCTGCTGGGGGTGGGGTGGGGAATGCGCAGCCAGGATATGCGTGGGGATTGGCCGGTCTGAAAGCCCCCACGTGCAGCTTTGCTGGCAGACATGCACAGGGATGCAGAGCAGGAAATCCAGCTCTGCATCCTTGCGGGTGTTTGCTGACAAAGCTGTGCGGGGTGGCTTTCAGACCAGCCGATCCCCATGCATATCCTGACTTGCGCATCCCCCCCACAGCCAGAATATACGCAGTGGGAGGAGAGGTCTGAAAGTGGCTTAGAGGCTGCATTCACACCCGCCTTTCCTCCCACCTCATCAATTGCTGGTGTGCAACTGTAATAGCACATTTTAATACTCTCTACATTCCCTCTCCCACTTTAAAAATGATCTATGTTGCTGTGGCTGCTGCTAGGTATTCAGAACTTTTAGTTTTTTAGCGTTACTTCGTGGGGTCCACAGAGCTAACAGGAAGATAAAAGGGGGAAAAAATAGCTAAAAAATAAATAAATGTAAAAATAATTGGGAAAAATACAGCTCTGTGACACAGGCTGACTGATACCAGGATTCATTCCTTCATACGTTATGAAAAATATGCACAAGGAAATAAGCACCATTGTTAAATCTTGATTTCCGAGTTAAATAATTTTGATTAAATGTACATTTCACCTGTGCCTGGACTGACCTAACTTTTTCACACAATTAAAAAAAAGCAGAGAAAAGAGATTATTTATTTTATTTAGAAGTTTTGTACCCCGCCCTTCCTGCCACAGGCAGCCCGGAGTGGCTAACAACATTAATAAAACATAAAATACTATAAAACAGATTAAAACATCAGATAACCATAATAAAAG
>QEPC01003937.1:2391534-2404235 GCA_003113815.1 Sphenodon punctatus
CCCCCCCCCCCCCCGCCCCATCCTGAGCACACTCCTTAAGCAAACCTGCCCCCAACTCCTACCCATCAACAGAGCTTGTACTAATTTAAGTGGCCCCATGGGCAGGTAAAGGTCCTCACCCCCTGCCATATTCTGATGCATAGATGTAAAGACAGAATAGGAATATCCTCTAATTCTGATTGATATGTCCAAAGAAAAATCTGTTAATTAAAATCAAAGTTTATTGGGGAATTGGCAGCAACTGCTAATTTAGTGTGTGCGGGTAGCAAAGGCTGCTGGTGGTTGAAATCAATTAATGTACTTTCTACCCTCTGTGTTTTAATTCATGGTATAGGATTTCAGCACATGTGACCCAAGCCAGAAGAACATGTCCCGCCCTCTAGGAAATCACCAACCCTGGATTTAAGGGGTTAAAATAAATAAATTTAACTATGCCAGCAGGGGGTTCCCTGTTAAATCAGGATTACATGTGGTGAACACAAAGTTAGAAGAGTTTCAGGTTGTCAACTTATAATTTTATGGCCCCTTTTATTACTGCTACATATAAAATAGTCAGAGGGCAGTTGTCATAATTAGTGACTTACTTTATACATTTGGCCAACTTTTTAACTGATTGTTGACATCACCTAGATTAGGTATGTTGCCAATCATGGGGTCTCCTTTTAGTGCAGCTGCAAGCATAGCAATGGCATCGTTGTGAGGAGGCCTTCCTCTCCCCCCGGTGAGAGAGGGGTGGAGAGGGAGGACTACCCCTGGTGGCAGCAGGGGATGGAAGGAAGGATGGTTTGATACCGGTAGAGTGGGTATTGGAATGGGTTAGTAAGACATATTGTTAGATGTTATTATTGAAATGTTAAATGGGAGGGTAGGGTTTTCTTGTGTGTTATGATGTATTTGGTGGTGATAAACCCTAATATTGTCTTTATTATTGATGTGAGCCGCCTCGAGCTGACTTTGTTTGGGAGAGTGCGGGGTATAAATTAAAGATGAGATGAGAGATGAGATCATAGGGTGATTTCAGATGTTACAGGCCTCCCTCTTACCACAGTCAATCCCCTGTGGTGGAGGAGAGGCCCGTAACGTCTAAAGGATTCCCTGCCAGATGTTCACCCTAGTGAACCTCCGGC
Source organism: Sphenodon punctatus (assembly GCA_003113815.1). NCBI lineage: Eukaryota > Metazoa > Chordata > Lepidosauria > Sphenodontia > Sphenodontidae > Sphenodon > Sphenodon punctatus. The sequence goes on from QEPC01003937.1 coordinate 2,392,662, forward strand.
GGGAATCAGAGTAACCACGATTCTGGAGGTGAGGCCGGCCTCACCTCCGGAATCGTGGTTAGCGCAACCACGATCCGGGATCGGCAGAAAGTAACGTCTGTTACCTTCCGCCGGCCCGGATCGTGGCCCAGACCATGATGCGGGATTGGGCGCAGCGGCCAGATTGGCCACTGCGCCCACCTGTCTCCCAAAGGGCAGGCGGCTGGGGGAGCGCAGGGGGGGCGGCATGTGTGGCCGCACGTTACGCCGCGCAGCCCCGCCCCCTCCCCGATCCCCTGTAGGAATCAGGCCAGCATGTCTAAAAGGACGACCGGCCTGATTCCGGACCGGGATCTGAAACGGATCCTGGACCATAGTAAAAGGGAGGCCCGTCACGTCTGAAATCACCCATAGTTGTGCACTAGTAGGTTTGTGCATATGTGGATTTACATGAGTGTGGCCACATTTCTTGAATTAGGTGGCTGAAATTTCACAGATAATGTGTGAACTAGTACAAATTATGAGTTTTTTAATGAGACAAATCCCTCCAGGGTGGAGTTTGAGGGGGAGGAATCTCTCTGAAAATGACAATTTCTCCAGTAAAATGTTTCAAACAAGAGTTGTAGTACCTTTAAAGACAAAACTTTTTTGTTCTTTACATATTTGATGTATGGTACCTGTTTGTTTGTTTTAAAAACTGCTGTAAATAATACTGCATCCCCACTGTTTTGGCTAGCATTTATGCTTGCAGGCTGAACAACATTTTCCTATTATTTACTCACAACTTTATAATAGCTGATACATATGCGGATGCATTCTTTTCTGTTTTTGTTCCAGGTAAATTAAAAAATGGATTGCTGTATTATTTGTGATCAGATTAGTGGAGATCTAATGTCGGTGGCAAGTGAAGCATCACTGGAAACCATTAAAGACTATACAAGACAGTGATCTGTACTGGGAAAATACATAGATGTTAAAAAACGAGTGGCGAGAGCCTTCTCTACATTCATTCCACGGACTACCGTTATCATAGGAAATGCTACCAGACTCTGTCATAAATTAAATCATACTAGAAAATCATTTATATTATTTTAGTGCAAGCTGCCCCGAGCTGCCTGTGGTGGAGTTCAGCGGGGTATTAAATTGTTTAAATAAATAAAGAGAACACTGTCATGGGTTGGAGGTCCGCACTCCCACTTTACCGGGTTTGAGTGACTCAGTTTCCCTCGCGGATAGCCCAATTGAATCAGTTTTTCTCTCTGGCCGATTCAAGCCTGCCGCAGGGACAACCCCTTTGTCACCCAAGGGCCCGATCCTTCCTGTTTACAGACTCTTTAATCTCTGGGTTCGCAAGAGCTTGAGAACTCTTGTTGCTCACTTGTGTTCCAATGTTAGACACAGACACTTCTTCATAAAGATAAGAAGTAAGTTTATTGATTACATAAGCAAGATTGTTGATACAGAGTGGTTACTAGAAATCAAAGGTAAATATAACGCATTCCTAACCTATACTGGTTGAGTTCCTAAATAAGCATCTTACCCTACCAAGGTCCATAAGTTCTTCTCAGTCCTTGATGTAAGCGACTGGGTCTTCAGTCTTAGAGTTGCTAGAAAGCAAAGTCCTGGTCTCAGTCCATAGTTTCCAGCCTTGCTGGCTGGCAGGATCCAGGATGCAGATGAGAGTGCTCAAGATGGCTCTGACCAAGCGAGAGAGAAGATGGCTTAATGGCCCTCGCTTAAGTACCTTTCATGGTCTCTTTGTTTTGGCTTTCCCGCCTTGGAGAAACCTGAGGTCTGTCATGTAGGCAACCCAGGAAAACCTGAAGGTCGATCTGCATCTCCACAGGGTTCTGTCTGGCCAGGGTTCTTTTTATCTCTTTGCATTTCCTGGAGTTTCGTCAGTGTCACAGTCCTGATTTGGGTTTTACAGTTCTCAATTGTAACATTACATACATGTTGCACCTTTTGCTCTACATATTTACTAGGCTTGTAGTCTACATGTAGGCCAGTATCACACGTGTGTGACCCTATGTTTCTCTGTGACAAACACGACGGAAGCAGATGAAAGCCCTCTCTGAGGTGATGGACCAGAAAAAACGTGGGAGAAAAAAAATATCAACAATTAAGATCATGAAGCACCTCAAAGAAGAAAGGTATTTGATGCAAATTTATGTGTCTTCTGCCAGACAGCAAAGGACTCCGAGAAAGTACATGAGGTAAAATCTTCATCTATGGGGGAAAAGTTCCTAGAAATCAAACAATCAACCAAAAACAAAGGCATACATGATAGAATGGTATTCTTAAATGATGAAAAGGATGCTTTTGCACAAGACATGAAATACCATCTGAACTGCCTTAGAGTTGAAATGAAGAATATTGAATCTTCGCAAAAGGACAACATTGCACCACATATGACTATTGAAAAAGCAATTTGTTACTTATAAATCATCAATATAGTGCGAATGTTGCTTACTGATGTTAGCAATGAACCCTGTCCAACGCTGAACGTGAACAGCATTCAGGATGCACACTGTTTATGGGCTGTGGTGTGCGAGTTGATGTGGGTGAAAGCCTCCTATCAAGCAGTAGTTTCTACTGAAAATACCTGATGTAGTATTTGCAAAGAGGGGGCCAAAATCTGAGGTTGTGTTTTCAACAGCAACAAAAGAAAAGGTGCTAACAGCTCATCATGAGAGATGTCACATGGAGGAAGAAATGGAGGTTCTAATGAAGGTAGTGCAAATCATTCAGAGGGAAATTAGTGAAATGCTGCAGTGGAAGTTCAGTGGATTATTTCATGATTATCAAAGACCTAAAAAATTTGATCAGCTAATGTCCTGGATTATCTGTGGGCCACATGCAAGCCTAATTGTAAGCAGAAGAGATTGCATTAGTACATCAAATAAGAATCTTGCAGTCCATATTGTGTGTCCTCCTTTCAGACAAAGTGACAGGTTGCTTACAAGTCATTTGCAATTGATAATGTTGACTTGGGTTGTGACACTAATTCATTTTATGGAGCTGACGATTGCACAAAGGAAAGTAGATCAGTTTCAGTTTTATTTGGCGTGGCCAAAGGCCATTGACTTTAAAATAAATACATAATACATAACAAATTACCCTCTAGGGATAATCGGATAAGGGATATACAAATAAAACATCCTTTATAAACAATAAATATCAAATTTTAAAACAACTATATCAAGGAATGCTCATAATTTAAAAACAATCCAAATCAGGTGTGTTCACTCCAGGCTAAGTCCTATCTTACTAGGATTTACCTAGAGTCTTATACATGGATTGTATCAATTAAATAAACTATACCAAGGACAGGTTACTCTATAATTGCAGAAAGACTAGCCTGCAAGGGTTTAAACTCCAGGAATCGCTTCCTAAGAAGCACAGCCTGTGTAAGAAAAGCTGCCACATCTTTAATGATTTGCACAACCAAGGAATCAAGCAAAATACAGAGTAGGGGTGTATCAGATCTACCAGGATATTGGTCAAGCAGGGGTTTTAAATATTTCACCCTTAAAGGATCATACAAGTGGTAGTAAAGAAAAATATGTGCCATCGTTTCTACAGCCAACTGATCGAATACGCAAAGACGTTCTGGACAGGGAACACCCCTTAAGCATCCCTCCAACACCTGAGAAGGGAAGGAATTTGTGCGGGCACAAAAAATGATCCGCTTAGCCCGAAGAGATATAGGAGCAGTAAGATAAGCAGGGCTCAGATTACAGGGTGGAGCCCAATTTAAATAGGCCTTAATATGGGGAATAGCCCCAAGAGCACCAAAACCCTCTTGCCGAGCTATATCCTCTAGTCTGGACTGCACCTCCTTCCGTACAAACCCCCCACAGTTTGTGGGCCAGATACTCCTTAGAGAGCCCAATAGATAGAAGAAAAGGCCCTATTTCCTGCAACCAGGGATTTACATAGTTGTCCCTAGCTGCTTCGCTCACCAATTCAGAGCACTGCTTAAAGTGGATACGAATCCAGAATTTGAGTGCCACCTCCATTGCCCGTAGATACCAACTTTTCTGGGCCATTTCCATTCTAAAGACTGCATGAGGAGTTCCCTGGGATTTCCCCAAAATAGCCACTAAGAATGCAGCTTGAACCTTATTCAATCTAGAAGCAAAAAAGGGGCCCCATAACTCCGCACCATAGAGAATTTGACCCCCGACCTTAGCATTAAAGGCTTGAAGTGCCAAGGTTATTGAATTCCTGCCTTGTCGTAGAAAAAAGCAAAGCAAGGCACGAAGTGGCCCCTTAGCTGCAGCGGTAGCCCTGGAGAAATGGTCCCTCCATGAGCCAGACTTGTGAAATTTAAGACCCAAATAAGTGAAGGATGCTACCTGCTGAATGGCATGGCCCCCAATATTCCAATGATGGTGAGACTTCTTACCCGTAAAGACCATAACCTTGGTCTTCCCAAAGTTTATGGTCAAGTTATTATCTTTACAAAAAATGGCAAAGGCATTTAACTGTCTCCTCAGCCCAACACGAGTTTGGGATATGAGGGCGATGTCATCAGCAAAACAAACACCCCAGCTTCCTAGTAGCCAATGTAGGTGGGAAAAAAGAAGGATCCGCCATTTATGGAATAACACTGTCAATATAAACGTTGAAGAGGGCCGGAGCCAAAACACAGCCTTGTCGTACCCCAAGGTGGGTAAAAATAGGTTCAGTAATATATGACCTTGGCTGTCAATCTTGACTGCCAAGGAAGAGTTCTCATGGAGGGACTGTATAAGCCAAAGAAGCCGACTATCAATTGAGGATTTTCGAAGCTTGTCCCAGTGGAGGTCCCTATCCAGAGAATCAAATGCAGCCTTTAAATCCAAAAAGGCTGCAAAAAAGGTCTGATTCAGGGATCTGTACTTTCAAGCAAGATGGTAAAGCAGGTAGCACTGTTCTATTGTAGAGCAGCCTCTCTGGAATCCCGCCTGCTCAATTGAGATAGCCTTGGCCTGCTGTGACCAATCCATAAACCTACCCAGAAGAAACATCACATATATTTTCCCAATCATGTAGAGCAAACTAATGGACCAGTAATTGGCTGGATCTGATTTTGCACCCTTTTTATGTACAGGGATCACCACTGCTTTTGCCCAGATATTGGGAATCTTCCCAGACTTGTTTATAGCCGTAAAAACGGCAGCCAACAAGGGAAACCACCAGACTCTGTACATCTTAATAAATTCTATTGCTATATAATCAGGGCCTGGTGCCTTATGGTTCTTAAATGTAGACACTAGGGCCTCAATATCTGGAGATGAAACGGGGGCCCATGCACAGGACTCCTCCTGGTAAACCTCCAATCTATTGATGGAAGCATAATTTCCCCCACGAAATAAATTTGCAAAATGCTCGACCCACATAGAGGGTTGGATTGGATTCGTAATTGTTTTGATTTTGTTATGAATACCACCATTGACCAATCTCCAAAAGCCCCTAGAGTCCTTCCTTTCTATAGAACCAAGAAGGGCTAGCCATTGGTCTTTAGCATATTGTTGCTTTTTCATTACAATAAGATGCCTATAATCCGCTTTCAACTTGGTATAGTCCGTGAGGATACTAGATATTGCCAATTTCCTGTAAGATTGATACACCCTTCTAAGATTAGAATGAGCTCGTCTACATTCGCAGTTGAACCAGGGCTCCCCACCCCCACCCCCAGGCGGCCGAGGCCTAGGTTCTCTACTCAACATGCAAATAGAATGAGCCAAGGCCATCGATAGTTGGTTAAAGAGGGTAACCACCTCCCCCTCATCCTTTGCTTGGCTTATAGCCTCCCGCAGCTGGGTGCAAACAGGTTGGGCAATCACATCGCCCAAGGCAGAAGCCACAAATTCATCCCAGTGAGGGACACTATGAGTCTCTAGATCTGTTAGACCTGGGCCAGCAGGAGCAGGGTTATATGATACCACATCGGAAACAGACAAGGTAAGAATGAGTGGGAGATGGTCACTAGTCAGCTCCAATCCCACCTGAAGTCAGCAATATAGGGAAGAACTGATGGCGACACCAGGACATAGTCCACAACACTGGATCCTGTATAACCCAAATAAGTAAATTCCCCTTCTGGGTCACTAAATCCCATCCCATTTAATATATGAAATTTGAAGGATGCTATTAACTTGGCCAACCTAATACCTGAAGCGTTAACCTGCAAGTCCTTAGATTTCCTAGTTTTTAAGGTATCAAGTTAAATCTGCAGGACAAGAAAATCAGTATAGGGAGCGATAGCCGAATCATCCGGGCCTATCTGGGCATTAAAGTCCCCAGTGAGGACAAATAACCCTTCTGGGTATTTAAAATAAAGGTTTTCTAATAAATCCTCTAAATCTTTCCAAAGGGACTCCTTAAAGGAGCCTGCATTGGATGGGGGAATATAAATGGTCAAGATAATAAATCTCTGGGATCCTATCTTGGCCTCAAATCCCGTAGCAATCTGGGGGCAAGTAATGGAAACTACTTCCCTAATGGGAAGATTTTTATTGATTAGACTCCCCAGGCCCCCACTTGCATGACCCTTCCTTTGTGTCTTAACTGCAGGCATGTGGTAGACCATATAATTCTCCAACTCCAGGGGTAACATGGCCCAAGTCTCCTGTACTAAAAGGACATGAAAGTTCTGGACAAAATTAAGAAAATCTAAGTCTCTCATGCACCTATCCCAGCTGGCAATATTCCAGGAGCAAATGGAAAAAAAGTCCTGGATGCCACAGGGATCTTGTCATAAGGGAGTAGGACACGTGGGCTCTCCCACACCAACTACAGTAACTAAATTCATGTGCCCTTGCGGGGAAGAATTAAGATCAGCAGTTTCCTGAGACTGCTTCTGTGAAATAATCCCATTTAAAGATGGTAATAATGAGTCAGGATCACAAATCTCCCCAACCAAGGGCACACATTGTTCCAAGGAATCAGAGGTAAAAGGGGCCTGGGAGCAAGCTCCCTCGCCCAGAAGGGGAGTAATCTGGAGGCTGGTGAGATTTGCCTCTGCCAGAGCAAGATTTTGAAGTCTCAAGGCTATCGGTTGTGGGGCTAAGGGGCAAAAGGTCCTTGGACCCAGCTGGACATAATTGGGATTTGACTCTATAACTGCAGTAGCTTTAGCAGTCCCTTGAATTGCTAATGAAAAATTTCTCCCCAGAGCCAGGGTCAAGGGAATAGGCCCAGTAGCCTTATAACCTCTGGTGAGAGAAACTCCCCAAGAGCGAAAAAGGTCTGAGTATGAAAGTAAACTCGCAACAATCTGGGATGACTTAAAATAAACCACAATGGGAGGGAGGGACTGCACCTCAGCAGCAGCAGCAGCCCAGATTAAGGAGGAGCCCCGTCCCAAGACTGCCCCTGGCATGGGATGGCGTGTGCCACTGCACCATCAATTCGCTGGACTAAAGCTGATGACGGTAATTGATACATGTGTGATATATGGCTTGGGGGGATTGGATAACCCATAATTTGAGAGAGAAATAACCTAGCTCAGGCTGGGAGAAGGAGGAGTTACCAGCTGGCAGGCAAGTAAACCTGGTAGTGTGTCGTGTTTAAGGCCTGGTCCAGGCATCTGGTCGCACTTCGGGGTTTGCCAGGCTGAGTGAGCCAGGGCTTTACTAAATGCTCTGCTCGTGGATTTTTAAGAAAGCCAGCTATCGAGGAACGAGCCCTAGTGGTAACCCCTTGTTGCTTCTTTCCAGAAGGCATAATGGGAGCGTCGGCTTAGGGCAATGGAAAAAAGCCCCAAAGTCGTATGCCAAGACAAACCACCTCCAGGACTAAATCTGAGTGACCGTGTCCAAGAGGGAAGAAAAGCAAAAAGGGGAGGAAAAACAAAACTAAAGCACAGCACCCTGCACCCGGCTCGCACCTAAGGCCGCGCACAAGGCCGCATCCTTGTGCGCGACGCCCTTAGGCGCGATGCACTACGGCGCCGCCGCAGGCTCCCCCATGACTTTTAAGGTCTGCTTGGAGCTCACAGGCACGCCCCCTCCGCTTGCAGTCAGGTGCAGTCAATCAGGTTGCGGGGCGCTCTGTCCTCAATGGGTCCCTCTGGATTACTGCTGGCGGTGGGGGTGGGGGTGTGTCTCAACGGGAAGGGGCTGCTCCTCGACAAGCAGGGGCACTGCTAGGCTCCCCACCTGGATCCCCGCTCCCCACACTCACACTGGAAAGTAGATGGAATGCCACTTCTGTCATCAAATATTTAGCTCAATGTGGAAAGCAATTAAAAGTCTTTTTTATACTCTTCAGTCAAGGTGGAATATGTTGAATGTGAAAAGCATTCTCTATCAGAAATCAAGCATCCTAATTTTCAGCTAAACTCTCATCCTGCTGTAGGTGCTGAATGTGAACGCACGACAACACCGTGGCTCCTTAATGTGTGATTATGCTTTAGCAGGCATTTTGGATAGCATACATGTTAGTGACGAAGGCAGCATGGAAGGATGTTGTACTCTTATCCATGAAGAACACTATGATGATGATCAGCAGCATTGTACTGACAAAGATATGAGCACAGAGGGTACATGCTTATCTAGTCCACCTACCATTTTATCCAAGAAGGATATGTTTGATGCAAACAATATTGATGACAGCATGTGTGATGAAGGCATATCTACTGCAGAAACTACTAAAAGACAGTCAAACTCAAGGAAAGAAGATATCTGCATTGGTAATCAACTGTGCAAACTGTTCAGCAGTAGAAAACACTTGTGATCTGCATTTCACTCACTAATAAGTGATAAAGTGCCCTTAACTGACACTGGCATCATTGCTCCTCTGTATACCAAATCTCCAATGCAACTGCCAGTTCTGCTTACAATCCTCACTCATGCAAAGAAAATCAACTCAGCAACAATTGGTGAGGGTTACAGACCAATTGTAACACTTGATGGCAACCTCTATGATCATGTTGTAAAGCCTAAAGACTACAAGAACCATTGGTGCATAAGACTTGGGGCACTACGTATCATCATTGTTGCCATAAAATGCCTTGGAAAATATGTGGAAGGTAGTGGCATAGACTTGGCATGGGAGACGTCGTGTCTGTATGGCACAGCAACAGTCAGGCAGATAATTGAAGGCCACCACATTTACTGTGCTATCCAAGCTCACATCACTGCCATCGTTGCTATAAACTTCTTGCCTTTCCAGATGACATTCTCCAAAGAAAATAAAGACTCAGTCTTTACTCTTCACAGTCATTCAGGATCTCCAAGAAGATGTGCAATCATTTCCTGGAATCAATGAAGAAATATCTCATGCATCAATATTACCTTTCAAGTTCAAAGTGTAATGAGTTTATGACAGTCTTATTCACATGAATGTGTTTAACAAACTGAGCTATGACAAAACGAGTCGTGGTATCAAAATGTTCTTCAGTAGTTGTCACAGCCAGGTTCTTAATTTATTATCATTCATTACTGCGACCAGAACAGGAAACTGGGAACTCCACCTTGCTTGCATCCATAGAACCAATCTGCAAATACTTTCATGCCCATGATCAACAGAATTATGGGAGATGAGCACCACTTTACTTGGCAGATATGCATGAGCGATGTGTTACAGATACTGTCACATGGGACTTCCCAAACTATGGAAATTTAATCCTGACAAAACATGATGTACCCTTCACATCAATTGACCTGGATCATGCAATAGAACATGAACACAAAAGAATGAAAGGGAAAGGTGGTCTTATTGAAATGAAAGGGAAACCCACAGAGCCACAATTAGGTGGGGAGGAGCAATTACTGGAAAAATATTTCCTCATTGCACAGGTGCACTGTACTATTGTTGAAAATTTCAAAAACGAAAGAGGATTTATCAGCAAAGTACCACAGCTGCTCCACCACAACCTGTCATCTAAGAAAGGAAATAAAATATTGGAAGGTGCTGCAAAAATTGCCAAAGCAATCACCAAGCAAGGGAATCCTCACTTTAAGGATGATCTCCTTAATCTAATGACATCTGTGGTTCCTTGCAGCAAAGTTGTGCATGACATCGAGAATCAAGATGATCTTGGAACAGCTGCTTTCAAAAGGTTCTTCACTGAAAGAATGAATACCAGCAAGGTTTTGGGAAACACAAAAGAAAAGCAATTTTTAATATTTCAAGGACACAGGCATTAAGACATATGCGAAAATAAAAGGAACTCTCACAGCAGTGCGTGAAAAGCAGCAACTGCTCTCTAAATTGCTTGTGGTTGCTAAGAGTCGCCCAGAGTTGGACGTTCAGGAAATTGTGGGGAGTTATGAATTTAGTGTGGCTCCACCATCGAACTTCAGTCCCGATGGTTCACTTCTCATGGTTACTCAGAAGTCAGCTACTGTTTCCTTGATTCTCAATACCTTACAAAATCCAACAGAGCCACAAAGACCCAAATCAACAAATCAGAATTTATCAGCAGCGCCACCTCATGACAGGCAACGCTGGGTTCTGCTTGTGGATGCTGCGTCTAGTGCAGATTATTATGGAGACTCCTGACCTCATCAATGTGAAAGACTTTTCCTTAAAATATTTGAGTGTGTTTAATAAATTATGAAGAGGCTACGATGAAGCAAGGGTTCTTTTTATCAGTAGCTCAAGGGGTCACTCAGAGAGACAACCTGTAACAAGAGGACTGCCAAAATGAAGTCTGTGTATTACCATGTAAACGATGATACACGAATAAATTCTGTGAAAGACTTCCTTGCCAACCATTTCCATACCAGCCAAATGAAGGTGCTGGTTACATACCATTCTGTCATACGGGACAGTTGCCCCCTTTCTGACATTGTAAGACTGGGCATTTTCACACAAGACACTCTCCACCCACCACCCAGTATATATGTTGCAGAGCTGCAGTGTTACCCTATGGGTGCCCCGTAACATGTATAGTGGATGGGTAGTGGGTGGAGAGTGTCTTCCGTGAAATTGCTCTAAGACTGAGATGAAAAAGAGTATTCATACCTTAGAAGAAGATCAACTCATCCTTCTTAGTGCAGTTGATAATTGTCAGAAGGACCCAAACACGGAACTTGATGTTTTTTCTCTTGGTACGGATGCATTTGCTATGTTAGTTGGGCACTATACTGTTCTGCCAAAGGCAATCAGCATGATCAGAAAGAAAGGGTCAGAGAAAATTTCTATTCATGAATGTTGGATGAAGCTGGGCTTAAAGAAATTAACCAAAACAAAAAACTTAACAGTTTTTAAAAAACTTAAATGCACAAGAGTTTTCTTAAAATACAACACCCCCCCCATTCAGTACAATTACAATTCAAAAAACCTTCCACTCCATACGTTGCAACAAAACATAAACGCCAAAAAACATAGAAATTATTTCAGAATTTGAGCAATTTTATTTTTAACCTCTTCAACATACATGTAATATATATACTTAATTCCTTACCATAATACATTCATTCATTTTTATCAATAACTAAACTTTCACATTTTTCCATTATTAAACTTTAATCTGGGCCTTTTTACACAGACGCTCTAACACCCATAAAATGGGTGTTACATTTTATTATACATGTTGCAGGGCACCACTGCAGCCAATCACCATGGGCCCTGTGCACACATGATGCCTCCACCCAG
>QEPC01003937.1:2404408-2429228 GCA_003113815.1 Sphenodon punctatus
CTCAGGTTGGGGGTTGGGGGGAGGTAGGGCGGGGGTTGGGGGCAGCTCGGGGATTGGAATGTTGCTGGGGGGGCAGGTCGGGGATTGGGATGTTGCCCAGGGGGCAGGTTGGGGCTCAGGGCAGGGGTTGGGGGGGCAGGTCAGGGGAGACTGTGGGGGATAGAGAGCTGGCTCACACACCGCAGGGCAAGACTTTAGGGGTGGCTGCGCCACTGCCAGGGGGCCCGGCAACAGCAGCAGCAGCAGCCGCCGCTGCCAACGGAGCTCGCAGGGGGACGCCGACACAGCCGCTTCCCTGGCTCTCTGACAGGAGAGAGGAGCTCATCTGTGCATGTGCGAGCCTGCAGAACTGATTTTTTATTTAGTAATAACTCAGTTTTGGTTGCACCAATTACTATCATATTTCAGAAGCACTTGCTAGTGATCTCATTCTGCAATCCTCTGAAATCTGGAGGCTCAACTACTCCAGGGGAATGAGATATTGATTATTCAGAATTGTGAGGACGCTGTGCATTTTGACCACAACTAATTAACGTTTAAACAGTCATAACATTTTATTTTCCTTATGGCTCTTCTTTCAACTTTGGGTGAAAACAGACATGACGCTAACCACCGTTTAACCACCCTTTCGTGGTCATTTATGCATGTTTCAGGACTGCGTAGGGCACCAATACAGCCCTGCAACATGCATAAATAACCACCAAGGGTGGTTAGTGTCATGTTTGTTTTCACCCTTTGTGCATATGATGGTCCTCACAACTTATAGCCATGGATAAATTTTCAGCAATGTAGCTCAAGCGGTTTCCTCAAAACTGGGGCTTCAGCAGTTCCCTGTTTATAATGGAGAGTGACTGTGCATTTAAGTTTCAGGCAGATGTCAATTTTTTATTGGATGGCATGCATTGAAGGGCACCGATAATACTGGATATTTTGCAACGAAGGGTGTAGCAACTCACTTCAAAGCCTTCATTAAATCAACTGATGACATACTTCATGCATTTGGTCTATTTGGAGCATCAGAATATATGCCAGATACTATTTTACCAGCTATGGAAAAGTATACATGCCTCTTGTATAAAACAGTTGGTGCAACTGCATCATCATCGAAGAAGACGAGGTGGATGCTTTTCTCTAGATTTGGGAAGGAAGGTTGTCAACTGCCACCAACTTTAGGTACACTGCAACCACATGTTGCATGAGCTTATTATATTACATTAATTTTGAAAAGTTCAGTGAAACCAATGCTATTCCTTGCACCAGCAACTGAGTATGGATGGAAGTTGGTAGATCATCGACTGGTTCCAATATACTGCAGAAATACCCCAGCACCAGAAGCCCTATAAGAATTGCAGAAGTGTAACTGCAAGACTGGTTGCAGTGCACAGTCCTGTGGCTGTAAATTTCACTGACTTGTGTGACTGTGGAGATAGTTGTTGCAACAGCAGCTTTAAGGTTCCATTTGATGTAGATGATTCGGATTCAGAGTAAAGTTCCTTAATTAACGTTTTGTGCAGCATCCAAAATATATATAAGGAAAACTTAGTTATGAAATGTTAATTTGTTCTGTAACTTTACTTTTACATTTTAAATAAAATGAATGCTTTTTCAAATTGCAATTCATTGTTTTGTATGTCACCCTAGGCTACATTTATGGAAACATTGGGTGTTTTCAGATGTGACGGGGGCGGCATTCGCCCCATCACGGAAACAACCCTCAGATTTCCCGCCGGGGATCACTCCGGCACGGGCAACAGATGTGCCGGGGGATCCCGGCGGGGAATTGGGGAGGGGGCAGGGTCGCATGGCACAACGTGCGGCCGCACGGCCCCGCCCCTGCCACGCTCCCTTGCCGCCCACCCTCTGGGGAGACGGGCGGCCAATGTGGCTGCAGCGCCCACCCGAAATGACCACGGGCCGGAATCCCAGCAGGGATTCCGGGCTGTGATCGCCGTCCAGACGTGACGGGCCCCTTCATCCCCGCCAGGAATCTCCTTCACCACGTGATCGGCGCCGGCCCCGCGGATTCAGCCGATCGTGTGGTGAATGTGATTCCCGGTGGGGATTGAGCGTTGGCGAACATCTGGGGGGGAACTTCCAGTGCCCCAACAGACGTTACGGGACCATTCCCCACCACAGGGTATTGACTGTGGTTGAGCGTGATCTCGTAACGTCTGAAAATATCCATTGTGTGATTTTGAGTAATTTTCCATGCACCAATGAATTAATATGAAAAATCTATTTCACATATTGACAAAAACCTGCATTTGACTTAGCAGACTGTATAGAAGGTAGAAAAAGTGAAAAACTAAAGTTGGCCAAATGTATACAGTACTGCACACAATGCCCTCTGACTAAAATATTTTCTGTGACATGAAATAACGTGCTACAACTGAAGAATGTGATTCTGAGATGCACTGAGTGCCTGCAGTACTCAGTCATTGGGAGATGATGGAGTTTAGGACATAATCCAACTCCCTTTGAAGATAATGAGAGCTTTTCCATTGACTTCTCTGGGAACTGGACTGGACCCATTAGCATCCCACAGCGTCAGGCACAATACTGCTGGTGTGATTATTTGGCAGTTACAGCAGACCAAATGGGTTAAGTTCATTACTATATTACAGTGCTGTATTGTTTGAAATTGTTTGCCTAAATTTAATGACTGAGTTCACCATCAAGTACAGTGTTCTTTTCAATTATTAAAAACAGGGTACTGCTATGAGTTTTCAGAGCACCAAACTACACCCACTGTAATTATTGTTATTGAACGCAGCACAGGCAGTGCACTCAGCCCTGTATATCATCTTCTCCGTGGAACAATACAAAACAATGCATACATCAGCCCATAGGAAGGTGTTATCCTTTATTATTATTATTTTTATTGACATGGGTGAAGATCCTTTTTGAGGGGGTGATAGAATCTTTTGTTGGATTAAGTATTTTTGGGAAGACATGGGTTTTGAGATGGTATTTGAAAGTGAAAAGCCTATGGTTAGGGAGGGAGTTCAATTTGTAGGTGGAAACAAGGAATGTTGTCTATAAGCTGAATAGTATCAGCAGCTGAATGCCTCTGCTCACATCAGCATTTCAGAAATCCAGGCATCATGACCTATAGTTTGAACCTGTTTAGTTTCCACCTAAGAAGTTGAAAATAAAATGACACTGTTTATACAATTCAGTACTAAGGCATATGCTTTCGGTAGAATTAGTAATTTTCTGTGAATTAGTAGTGAATTAGTTTTGCCTAATCACAAGTTTCTATTTTTTTTTAACTTCTCCTCCTCCATTACTGATTGCAACGTCTAAAGTTAATTCTGAACTCTTTCTTTCAGACACCATCAGAGCACAGGAATTATGAAATTTCCATAACTCTTTGCAATGCCTTGTTACTAACAAAACACAAACATGTTCATGAGTTTATTAACACATAGCATTTTAAAGGTGACTTACCTGGTTTTGGATTGTTGTGATGTAGGGTTGCCATATATGCAAATATTTAGACTGCACTTATGAGGAATACAGGTTGTAGGCTGCATTGGCACCATGCGTCCTCTAAACATTTGCATATCTGGCAATCCTACGTATGTGATAGTGACCAAATTCTACAAGTTGTTTGATTGTTCTGTTTAAACTTGAAGACACTGAAAATGGTCGTTTGTTTAGCTCGCTGCTAAAGCTGTGATCACAACTGTAAAATATGTGTTGTGTATGAACACATTTTACACACCAGAGACAGGCTAAGCTCCAGAGTCTCAATGCGTGGATGAGATGATGGTGCAGGGAAGAGGGCTTTAGATTAATTAAGAACTGGGGAACCTTTTGGGGAAGGGAGAGCCTATACCAACGGAATGGGCTCCACCTTAACCAAAGGGGAACCCGGCTGCTGGCACTAAACATTACAAAGGAGATAGAGCAGTTTTTAAAACTAAAAACTGAGGGAAAGCCAACAGGTGCTGAGCAGCACATGGTTCGAGCTGAGGCAGCTGCAAAAGATGCCGTTATTTCAGGGGAATTAGAGTATTCTAATAAAGAAGACAGGAAAAATCCCCAGAGAGCTCAGGTGGAAATCAGTTTGCAACAGTCAAACGCTATTGATCCCCAAAATAATTAAAACAGTTCCTTATAATAAACAGATTAAAAATAAAAAGGATATATTTAAATGTCTATACACAAATGCTAGAAGTCTAAAAAGTAAGATGGGAGAATTAGAGTGTATTGCGTTAAATGGACCCCGCTGCCGCCTTGTGCGCAGCGGGGACAGATTTGTGCACGCCCCATCAGGGGAATCAGGCACAGGTGCGGGGGCGGGAAGCTGCCCAGGATTGCTTCCCAGGCAGGGTCCCTTGCAGGCTGCAACGGGCGCCGTTGCAGCTTGCAAAGGGAGCGAGGCGCGAAAATGCGCTCATCTGATTGGCTCAGGGGAGCCACGTGGTGCGGGAGGCGCGCGAGCCGCGGCATTCGGCCGTAAGCAGCGCCAGAAGCCCACCCTCCCACCCTGGGATAAGTACTGTGGACTTGGTCCGGTCGCCTACTAAGTGAGGGATCAGGAAGTAATTTTCCCATGAATTGGGTTTTTCGGCTTCCTCACAGTGCTGTTATTTTCTAAGATTCCGGGTTGGGTCGGTGTTATTGCCTGTGTGGCAGTGCAAATATTTGTCGCAACTGGCGGTGTTCAGTACCATGAAGGAAAAACCTTGGAATAGGACCAGAAAAACGGCCTGGGTGGCTATGGGAACATCTGGTATGTGTAGGGTGGTAGGCCACCCGGAAATTGGATCCGGGAAGCAGGTGAGGAAGGGGGCTCCCCGCTGCTATCCCGGTAGAGGGAGACTGGCCTAAGGTGCCACATGGAAGGATCTGAGCGGTCCCGATGTGGCGCCAGGTGTCAAGTCTTCCCTAGGTATGGCTAAGGTGGTCTAATGGTGAATGGATTGGACTGGTAACTCCAATCCGGGTAACAACACATGGTACTGAACGCGGGGAGTGAGGGTCATTATGGCCAGGTCTAACAGTCAGGGTGTACCTCACTCCCCTTAGGACTCACCCAAATTAGTGGTCTCATTGATTGGCTCATGGGCAATTCTGACGAATTCTAATTGGCAATGAGAAATTAAAAAAGGGGTAAGGGATCCACCGTTCTCATTGTTAGGGTGATTGGGTTTTAATTGGTTTTGTTCTTTAACAGTTTTATCGTTGGCTGGTCATTTAATAAACAGTTGCGGCCAGTTCACCCAAAACTATGTTGTCTGTGTGTTTATTTGAAAAGTGCCTTATTTCCTGTGCGGGGACAATGAGGATATAGACATAATAGGAATCTCAGAGACCTGGTGAAATGAGGACAACCAATGGGACATGGTATTACCAGGATAAAAAATATATCGAAATGACAGAGTAGATCGAGCTGGTGGTGGGGTGGTGCTATACGTAAGAGACAACACTGAGTCAAGCAGGATTAATATTGTAAAGGAAGCAAACAGTACTCTGGAATCTCTGTGGATAGAAATTCCATGTATAACGGGGAAGTGTATAGCGATCGGCCTATACTATCGTCCTCCTGACCAGGACAGTGAGACTGACTGTGAAATGCTAAGGGAGATTAGACAGGCTACTAATGTTGGAGACGCAGTAATAACGGGCGATTTCAATTACCCTCATATTGACTGGGTGAATGTTTCCTCGGGGCAGGATGCAGAGATAAAATTTCTAAATGACTGCTTCCTGGAGCAGCTCGTCCTGGAACCAACAAGAGAAGGAGCCGCTTTGAATTAGTCCTAAGTGGAGTGCAGGATTTAGTGCAAGGGGTAATGGTACTGGAGCCACTAGGCAATAGTGATCATAATATAATCAAATTTGACATATTCACAGGAGGGGAAATGCCAAATAAAACAACTGTGGTAACATATAACTTTAGAAAGGGGAACTATGTAAAAATGAGGAAACTAGTTAAGTTTCCCTCTAATGGAGCAGTTGCAAGAATTAAATGTTTACAGGCAGCATGGAGACTATTTAAAAACACCATCTTGAAAGCTCAGATTAAATGTATTCCACAAATTTAAAAAGGTAGGAAGAGGACCAAAGGTTTCCATGTGTGGCTAAATGGCGAGGTGAAGAAGGCTATTGGAGCCAAAAAGGCATGCTTTAAAAAATGGAAAGAGAGTTCCAATGAGGTAACTAGGGAAGAGCATAAGCATTGCCAAAGTAGATGTTAAAAGTTAATAAGGCAGGCCAAAAAGGAATTTGAGGAGCAACTTGCTAAAGATGCTAAAACTAATAACAAAAACTTTTTCAAGTACATCAGAAGCAGGAAGCCTGCTAAAGTCATTTGGATTGTTAGATGACCAAGAATGCCTCTCTTCATGCCCTTGATAGACAGATGTGATGCAGTGACAGAATGTGCAAGAGGACAACCCTGCCTGGCCTTAGGGATTGTGATGGGGCATATGGGAGGAGGTGGTTCTTTAGGTATGTAGACCCAATGCCCCATCCCCTTTGATATCACTCCAGTCCTGCCCCTTGCTTAATGCCATTATGTCACAGTACTCAACAAAGGAGGTGGCTTGGGGTGGGCTTAACCCCCCTGGAGTCAGGCTTGGGTCAGGCTGAAAACCCCAGGGTATTTTCAGATGTGATGGTACCATGGGTGGCCACACTTTGACCCGCGTGGCCACCCACAATGCTGTAATGTCTGAACTGGTCTTCCAGATGTGTCACCAGGCTGGACCCGGGCTTTCCCTGGGCCGTGGTGGTTTTTAGTCTGGTCTGTAACTCGGGCCCATCACCAAGTCACAGTCCGGGCTAAGCGCTGCTGCAGCCTGGGGAAGCCATCTCAGGACCAGGGTAAAGTGGGCCGTCACATGTGATGGCCTGCTATACCTGCCTCTGGTCTGGGGCTGCTCCTGGTGGGTGCGGTGGCCTCATAGGCTGCTGTGGCTGCCTGTCAGGGAGGAGGGCGGGGTGTGCTCAGCAGCATGGGGGGTGGGGCTATGCTGACCCAAGTCCCACACCACCCTGCCCTCTCCCTGCCTCCTCCCTGGTTCGGGCCCAGACACATCTGGCTGGGGTGAGGGCCTCACCCTGGGCAGGATCATAGTGCGATGGTGCAGTGTGCCGTCACGTTTGAAAATACCCCCAGTGGAGGCAGGACTTTAATCTTGTAGTTAACAGCCAGGAACAACCAGAAGTGAGCTTGGAGGTAATTACTACAGAGTACAGACAGAATCCTTTCCAGCCATGGATGGATGCATGCATGCTGTTTTCAGGCAAGACTTAATTTGTGGGGGGGCTTGCCAGGGTTTAGCCCTGGCAATTAAATTAATGGGGGAAAGGGGGCGGGGGACTGAGCCCTGGGAAATATTTCCACTAGGAGAGTGGCCATTTCAAGGTTAGAAATTAAAGCCAGAAGAACCCTGCATGGTTTATTTGGCTTTTATTAATGACTTCTGTGCCCCATCACCTGCGCTGGCCATCATATAGATTCAAATCACAAGAACTCCTATTTTATATTTAGCTGTAGTGAGGCAGGTTAGTCTAGTGCATTGGTTCCCAAACTGTGGTCCGTGGACCCCTGGGGGTCCGCGACGCACTCCCAGGGGGTCCGCGAGCCTCCTCTTTTGTCCTTCTTGGTTTGTTTGTTTGTTTTGTGTTGCTGAGCCAAGCAGCATAGTGACTGGGCTGGGTGTTGGCACGGCACAGACTCCGAGCTCAGCCACTGACACAAGTGGAAGAAGTTTAAGGCACTTCTGCCCTCAGGAATTCCTTCAAAGCAGCGAGTTTAAAAAACTAGCAGATGCAGGCTGCAAGCGGGCAGCGGGCGCGAACTTTGTAGTGTGGCTTGCCTCGCTCCTGGGAGGGGTGTCTGTCTGCAAGCCCAGCCCAACGAGCCTGGGGCTGCAGCATGTAGCCTTGCGGGGGAGAGACTGCTTCCCTCCCACGCTACTTAACCGGAGGAGTCAGCAGCAATCCACAGAAAGTTGTGGCGAGGAGCCACATCCTCCTGGAGCCGGACCTGCTGCGGCTGCTGGGCTGGGCTGTGGGACGTTAGCATCACCCGCCCGCCCCCCACCTTCCCAGCACCATATGACAGCGGCAGAGTAGAGGAGGGTGCAGCTGGGGGTTTTTCACTGTGAATCTCCCGTAGTTTTAGTCTGGGCTCGAAACTCTGGTGAGGCTGGAGCGTGGGAGGGAGCCAGGTGGCGGGTGGGTATGAAGGGGGAAAATTAACATGGAGAAGGGATGGCTGTTGATTGGAGGGTAGTAAGAGGCTGGCAAACATTGCTGTTGGCTTGATCTTCTCTTCTGCATTGTCCTCTTAGGCTGGTGAATGGATACCATGAACCGGTGGCTAAAGAAAGTGAGGCTCATAGGGCAGGAAGGACAGGCAGCAAGCTTGCCATTTAAGGAAGGGCAGACAGAAATAATTCATGAAGTTCCCAGCACCAGACGAAAGCATCAAAGTACTGATTGTTTGGAGGCAGCTCACAGAAAAGTTAGGCGCTATGACCCAAACTACATAAAAATGAGTTTCACATCTACTGGTACGGCTGAAGAGCCACATCCACAGTGTGTTCTATGTTATGAGGTGCTGTCAAATGAGAGTATGAAACCAGCTAATCTTCGTCAAATTTCACAAATGCTTACATTCATATTTGCTGTAGTATGCAAATTTAGGGGGGTTGTCTTATGCAAATTTATGTAAATTTGGTGGGGGTCCTTGGCTCATTGGGAAATTTTAAAAGGGGTACTTGGTCACAAAAAGTTTGGGAACCACTGGTCTAGTGATTAGATTACTAGCTAGAGACCAGGGTTCA
The DNA here is from genome assembly GCA_003113815.1 of Sphenodon punctatus. Taxonomy (NCBI): domain Eukaryota; kingdom Metazoa; phylum Chordata; class Lepidosauria; order Sphenodontia; family Sphenodontidae; genus Sphenodon; species Sphenodon punctatus. The sequence goes on from QEPC01003937.1 coordinate 2,413,216, forward strand.
TTTCCCTGTTCTGTCAAGTTCTGGGGCAGGGGCATGGCTTGTGAGGCAGGTTTGGGCACCAGCAAATTTTTATAAATTAATCACTGCTTTCAGATTACTCTGGGGGGGGGGGGCAGAGGAAAACTCCCCAGGGGTTAGCGTCTTGTGGGAAAGTTTATGTTTGTGCCTGTGCCCGTGCCCATGCCCAGCCTGCAGCTGATGCCTGTATGAGTGTCACTAGCTCTGTTTATTCTTATGGCTGTTGGGGTAACTTTGAGAATTTGCCAGGTCTTGCACTTAAAAAACAAGAACGAACCACAGATCACTGCTCTCTTTGAAGAATACGGAATGGCAGAGCTCTATTATTAGTCAACTCTGACTAGGTTCGCATTTATATGCGAGTCTCCTGAAGGATAATGAGGTTGCATAGGTGCCAGTGAAGTAATAAGCCAGTAAGTAAGGTGTTAAATGATTAAAGATCCCGTTAGGTAGGAAGAACCTGTATTACTGGTGATGTTGCATTAAGAGGAAAGTATCCAGCCTATCCTGGCAGAGGCCAGGGTGAATTTGCAGGGAGGGCAATCAGAACAAAACGTTTGTAATTAGGGTGGCCAGATATGCAGATTTTAGAGAACACTTATGAGAAATATAGGTCGCAGGACTCCAGTGGAGCCCTGGAACCTGTATTTCTCATGTGTCCTAAAATTTGCATATCTGGTCACCCTATTTGTAATTCACACTGAGCAAATGGGACATGGAAATTAGACAGCTGTGGGAGGATGCTTTCCCACACTGAGTCTTCATAGAGACAAAGTAGTACAGCGGAACTCCCTCCTTACCCACATCTGCCTTGCCCCCTCCCTCCACTCCTTCAAATCCCTCCTCAAGTCCCATTTTTTCCTCACCGCCTTTCCCAATGCCTGCTAGTCATTCCCCATATACTTACTGTCTGCCCTCCTCTACAGACTGCTGCAACCAACCTGATTGTAACTAAGCCAAGCACACACACCTGAGACTTCGCATCCACCTGAATGTTTGTTTGTCTTCTCCCCTCTCTCCCACTGTCCCCTCTCCTTGTCTCCCCCTCCTTGTCTTTTAGATTGTAAGCCACAAGCAGGGACCGCATCTAAGTCTATCTTCTGTACAGCGCCAGGTACATGACCGGCGCTATATAAATGTTTATAATAAATAATAATATAATATTGCATATATTTGGGACCCAACACAGCAACCTTACTTTCTCTTCAGAGTCAGGGCCCTCTCCTTCACCACTATTGTACCTTGAACAAGATCCGGAGACAGTTCTCAGCTTTGCTGCTTTTCTTATTTAGTACAAAATCCCATAATCAAAATCTAACAAACATCAGCCTTAAACTTGTGCTTCTTGCTGGACCCCTTCCATGAGATGAGGTGTCTCAGGTTCTGGGTCTCTTCTCTCCCGCGGTGTTGCCCGCTGAGGCTTCCAGCCAGCTTCTGTCAGTTGAATCCATCCCTCACTGATTTCCCACAAATCTACAAGGAGCTCGATTTTGTAAAAGGTTCCTAGCCATGTGTAGTCAAATTAAGGTCTGGGATGATGTGGCTAAGTTGCTGCTCTTTTATGGCCCAGCTGCTGTGGGAACCAAGCTGCCCCAACACCATGGAGCTGTGCTCCACAAACTGCTTACTCTGGACTAGTTCTTTTGAAGCTCACGGCTTTTATGGGACCAATCCTGAGTAAGTGGTTTGTGGATCATGGCATATGCATCTAGAATCTTCCTAGACTATTCTCCAAGAGTCACTTTTCAGATACAGGTGTCCTGTATAGAAAGATCCATCTGTTTATGAGTAAGGAAGCAAATCATTGTGCAGCTAGGACCCACTATTAATTTTTCTAACATCTAAAGTTTGACAAAGGCTCTGTGTTAGGCAAGTTATTATCCTAAATGAGTTTAGCAATAACCAACCCTGGGTGAAAACACAAGCGATGGCAGAGTGCCACCATCACTGGGCAGCCTCACCCTGAACCCAGAGGCCTGCCCCACCCCCCCGATGATGGGTAGCCATGGCGGCCAATGATGGCCACCATGGCAGCTGGTCATGGTGGCCACTCTGGTCTGGGTTGGGAACAGTGTGATAGCTTGCTTTGGCCCGTTGGGATGGGCCATTTCCTGGGATTGTTGGTTCCTGGTGGCCTCCAGGATCACAGTCCAGGTTAGCCGCCAACATACGCAGGAGAACGCCGGGGCAAACATCTGGACTGTCCCTCAACACATGTGACAATGGCTCGCATGTCAAAGCAGCTCCACATGGGCCACCCTGTCATGAAAAGAAAAACTGATGACAGCTGAATCTGCAGCAGAGAGATTTCCTGAAGAGCTAAGAGGTAGAACAGAAAACAAAAGGATTTACACTTTGAACGTGCATTTTATTAGTCGTAATTATTAATTAGGTCAAGAGATCACACTGTCACTAAACCTGGGAGTAGTTCTAATTTAGAAAATGGTCAATTCAGAAAAGATTTGACCTTTAATTTTAAAATATTTATCACAAAAACACCTATATGTGTTATTGTACATAAAGACTAGCTTCTGGCATAACATACAAAAGAAAAGAAAAAAATCAGCAATATTATATGAATGTTTTTAAAAGAGAAACTAATTTTGTTATTGAAGACATAGGCCGAAATCCACAAATCACTTATTCCAGGGTAACCTCTTTGGTTTGTAGATTGTGGCTGTAGATGCAAATTCAGAAATGTTTGGTGCCCCCAGTGAAATTTCCCAGTAGAAATTGTTGTAATAGTACACACCAGGGATAAACGTGGTCATTGGCTTGCACTTCCTCACAGTGTTTTTGGATTTTTAACTCTCCCTAAATTACTTCCTTGGTGATTTAAAAAAAAAATCCATAATTAAGTGGAAAATTAAAACAGTTAATACACTAGGGATAAATTTGGACATTGGTTTGCAGTTCCATACAGTGTTGTTGTTTTTTTAATCCTCAAATTACTTACCTGGTGATTTTAAGAAATCCATAATTAAGTGAAAAATTAAATGTTTCTTTTATGAAGGCATGCTATTGTTCAAAACAAGGATTAAGAGCAAAGCACAGATCATGGCTATTTTGTATTCCTACACCAAGTAGCTAATGACTAAAATGAACAAAATGACTGTGTTTTAGTTGTGAACATGCTGTCCAGTCTTTTTTGGCTGAAATTTGTGATACAATTCCTATTTACAAGTACTACAAATGTACACTTATGAACTGAATTGCCAATTGCAGCCAGGATAAGTTAATGGAGGTACACATATGTATAGGAATGGAGAATCAGGTCTGGAGTGCCTCACATTTCAGCTGACACTTTCAGCACAATCCTTAAACTGCTGTGTTGACCATAGCTCATTGAAATGAATGGAGCAAGTACTGACTCCCTCTCCGTGTCTATTAGATTGTAAGCCATAGGCAGGGACTGCGTCTATCTTATTGTTCTGTAAAGCGTCAGGTACACAGCTGGCGCTATACAAATGCTTATAATAAAAAATAATAATAATGTGGCGGCTCCTGACAGGGTCAGGGTGCCGGAAGCACATTACACAAGTGCTCCGTTCTCTGCACTAGCTGCCTATTTTCTTCTGGGCCCGATTCAAGGTGTTGATTTTCACCTTTAAAGTCCTACACAGCCTCGGCCCGACCTATCTGCAGGACTGCCTCACTCCCCAGGTCCTGGATCAGCCCCTGTGGTCTGTTGGGGGTGCCTTCTTGGAGATCCCCTGAGTAAACTGGGGGGCCACTATGGAGAGGGTGTTCTTGGTGGTCGCACCTCGGCTGCGGAACTCTCTTCTGGAGGAGGCTCACCTGGCCCCAGACCTGCTGACTTTTCGTCAGGCTTGTAAAACCTGGCTGTTCTGCCAGGCATGTGGTGGAGGGGACGGGTGAGGGATGGATGGAGGAAATTTTATATCATGTTGTATTTTAATTGAATTATTATTTTGTTTTTATTGTTGTAAGCCGCCCTGAGCCACCTGTGATCAGAGAGGGTGGGGTATAAGAGTTTTAATTAATTAAATAAATCAATATTTTTCAGATAACACACAACTTGTGGAGGAGGTGATCAAGGCCAGTAGCATAGTAAGGTTTTTTAAAAGAGAATTGGATAAGTTCTTGGAGGATAGGTCCATTAATGGCTTTTAGCCAAGTAAGTCAGGGGATGCAACCTCAGACTAGCAGAAGCTGGGAGTAAACAGCAGAGAAGGGATCACGACCGGTGGGGTTCTTCTCTGAAGCAATCGAGAATGGCTGCTGTTGGAGACAGGATGCTGGGCTCAATGGACCATTGGTTTGACCCAGTCTGGCACTTATGTTCTTATGATCTCAGTTCACTACAGAAGACTCGACTCCATTATCAGCAGTGTAGTAGCATCTACATTTATACTAACATGGAATTTGGCCCAAGGAAGTGTTATTTTGTTCATTTTAGCCATTAACTACAAAATGTAGGAATACAAAATAGCCATCTATGCTCTGCTCTTAATCTTTGTTTTGACTAATGGCTTGCCTTCGTAAAAGAAACTGTTTTAATTTTTCACTTAATTATGGATTTTTAAAAAATCACACAGGAAGTAACTTAGGGAGAGTTAAAAATAAAATAAAAAACACTGTAAGGAACTGCAAAGCAATGGCCAGGTTTATCCCTGGTGTACTAATTTGGGAGTACAACCCATACTGCTTGTCACAATCTGTGGGTTAAGAAACAAGGCTTTGTTACAACAGAGCCTGCAGAGGTCTTATTCATACCGTGTCCCAGAGTGCCTTGTGCCTGCTATGGCAATTCACAAACATCTATCCCAAATCACTTCTTTGTAACAACAGGTGCTCCTTGCCAGAGTGGCTCTAAAAGGTAAAGTATTTATTTCTAACATTTTCCCTTTCCAAAAAAATAACTCAACCTTTAAATATACTTGCAAGATAGTATTTTTGTACATACAGTCAAGCACACCGATTTAAAACAGTGCTGTCTTTTAGATTTACCCATTAACACTGCCGTCTCCGTATTGGTGGGGGCTGTTGCTTGTTTTATTTTGTTGTTCCGAAGAATCTGTAGTAAGATCATCCAAACTCCCTTCTGGTGATTGCAACAAAGCTTCTGTCTCCTCCTTAATTGCTCTTCTGTAGGAAGTTGCAAATGTCTCCTGCTCCATCTAGAAGTCTGTCCATCAGGAGTTTGCATTCCTAAAAGCATAGGGCCAGCTCCCGAGGCACAGTTATCCTGAGAGCTCAATTTTCATCATGAATATATGTCACAGCAACTGTAGGATTCAGTCTCCAACACTTGAGATGCTGTCATAGCACATTTTTGGTATCCTTCTCCCCCCGTTTGCTTCCGCACACGAAATAAAGTATCTTTTAAAAGAATTATCTATAAAACTAAAAGTCTAGTTCTCAACTTTCACCAAGTGATCTCTCGACTGGTAACAGACCAACTTAAGATGCTTTAATTCAGTATTGTCAAATATGGATGTGGTCTTTTTCCATATCTTTTCACTATCCCAATACCCTTTTCTACCAGATAATTTGACTAAAGGTAGCTGGAACTTGATACGACATGCTGAAATCTGTAATCTCTTGCCAGCTTTTAAAATTAATGTCCAGCAAACTGTGGACCAGTATCAGACACAACCACTAGCGGAACACTATGCTTGGAAAACACAGGCTGTGCTGCATACTGGAACTTTGTATGAAGATGCTGAAACTCCTGTCACTGTCTTCCTGCAGAATAGTATCAGCATGCATTCTTTACTTTCTTTTTTGCAAGTATGACTTCTGTTTGCAGACTTTGCCATGATAGTTATGCTTCTTGTATAGGTCACAGCATTTGTTATTATTATTACCAAACATTTATATAATGCCAGCAACGTACTGGGCGCTTTACAAAGTAATGGAATCGACAGGCTCCTTGCCCTGGGGCTTACAATCTGAGAGGCATTGTTAAATTCTGGACAGTGCTGGAATCTGTGCTTATTTCCAAACTGTGCAATTCTTTTAAGCTGTTCCCTGCACTCTCTTGCATTTAACCTTTAATAGAATTTTCTACTCTTTTGTGCCTATTTTGATTTTCTATCTGCGTTTTTTCACATGCTGGTGACTGACTACTATAGCAGTTTCATGTTTTCCATCCAAAGTTTCATTCTGTTCAAGGTAACTTCTGCTGCTTGGCACATTTTCCTGTTTTCCCTGCACTACTCCTGGTACTATGCGGCAAGCTGTGGGTTCTGATGGAAACAGCAGCAGACTTTAATAAAACCTTTTGAATATTTTTTTTTTTTAAAGCTAAGTTCTGAGGCTGACTTTACCACAGGGTGACTACCCAGCACCCTGTGAGAAGAGGGGCCTTGCCAAATGTCCTGAGAGGGATGGAGGAAGTCAGGTCCTGGGATGGGCAGGGCTCCCATGCAACTGGTAGATGAAGTGGTGAAAGGCCATGCTGCTCTCTTCCCCCTCATGGAAGTGCCCCACCCCTTGCTACCTCTCCTAGAAATTCCTCACTCTGGTCCGTCTGCCTTGGGAACCCCTGCCCTGGGCCCCACCCCTGCTCCCAACCTCACCCGCACTAGGAACAGTTCTGCCTTGTTCACAGAGAATCTCCAAGTCTACCACCTGTAGTCCCAGAACTAGCCTAAGCTAGTTGTAACAACATGTGCTGTACTAGTCTCATTTAGGAAGAAAGCACATAATCTTAAGTGCCTTGCTCTGTTTGTGGATGTTTTCTCAGTGTTCCAAATCCCTTCATACAACTCCCACCGCTCAGCAGAAGGCAGCATTCTTTGAGCTCTGCGTTACTTTCCATACTCTGAATAGGTTGAATGAATGCACATTGCCCTAGCCTACCAAAATGTCCTTCCCCATGACCTAGTCCCAGCAATTAACCGCAGCAGTCAGGGCTGTTAATCTAGGCAGCTCTTAACGAGCTGCCTGGTTTAACAAGGTGCTAATTACCCCCTTGTCTGATGAACCCAGTACAAGCCGTACACTGTTGAAAAGAGTACAAGATGACAAAACCTGTTGCTGTAATGGGCAAAAAAGTACTTTTGGAGGGTATGCACTGAGCACTGTAGAATAGCAGTTTTTTGTTTAAGGAGAGTAGCAACTTTGTTTTTACAAAGAAGTGAGCGAGTCTCATATTTTGTCCTTGAGATTATCTAAACCACTACCTGAATTAGTTTGAGAACGATTATAGAGCTGTGTTCGAACTCCCCCACCCCCACCCCCAAAACTTGGTAGAATGTAATTGATCATTATTATAATAATTAGCAAGAACATTCTTTGTTGAATGGAAGGAGGAAGAAATCTTTGAAGAGAAGGGTGCCAATCTTTAATATTTAAAAATTACATTAGACTAAGAAAATTTGCATTTTATATTTACCTTTTGGTCCAAGGTCATTGACCAAACGAATGCCTCATAACATTATTAGGAAATTATAGAGACCCACAAGCCAACATACAAGGTTACTTCCGCTCCTCCATGCTCTTGGTTATTCTGCTTATATGATACATTTGTCCTGAATTCTAGAACAGCATAGGATGTTAAAGCAGGAGAAAAGAGAATTGGTCACCTACCTTGGTGAATTCTTTTCTTCTCCTGCTAGGCAGACAGTCCTCCGGATGAGCTCCTCCTCTTGACCAACAGGGGGCAGAAGATAAGACGATCTGCACATGCCTACTGAGCTACCCCTGCTCTTACCACCAGGAAGTCCCAAGCAGAGGACCGGCTCTTGTAGACTTAGAAAAGGACCAGACCTTACCCTGAACTTGAAAGAACTCTGAAACCAGGGAAGAGATAAGGCTCAACAGAACCAACCATTTATAAAGGATGTTGGGTAAGATGGAGAACGGAAAGGGAAAAAAACACTCCCCCAAACTAGCCAAAGTTGCTGTTTGTTTGGGTGGGGCCAGAGGACTGTCTGCCTAGCAGGAGAAGAAAAGAATTCACCGCGGTAGGTGACCAATTCTCTTTTCTCCCCCTGCTGCAGACGGTCCTCCGGCTGGGACATACCCAAACAGTAGGAACCCTAAGGGTGGGAATAAACAGCGCCAGAAGGATCTAGCACTGCCTGTAGAACCCTTCTACCAAAGGCTGCATCCGCCGATTGGTAGGTATTGATCTTATAATGATTGACAAAGATATGGACAGAGGCCCAGGTCATGGCCCTACAAATCTCGCCATACGAGGCTCTTGCCTTAAAGGCATACGAACTGGCTGCCCCCTGCATGGAGAGGGGCCAGATTTGCAAGGGAGGAACTTCCCCTTGGCCTTATAAGCCTTGATTATAGCCTATTTAACCCACTTTGATATCAAGGACTTAGAAGCCTTGGTACCCCTTAGGCTTGCCCGCAAATTAACCAAAATGGCTGTGAATTTCCTAAAGCCTTGAGTCCGAGAGAGATACATTTTTAACGCCCAACGGGTGTCCAGGGTGTGCCACAGCTTCTCCTTCGCATGCACTGGTTTCGGTCGCATGCACTGGTTTTAAGTCTGCTTAAAACTCATCTCTTTCGCTCTGCTCTGTCTGACTCTTTATCCTGCTGAGCCACTATTCCTATACCTACGATCTGTTTACCCTTATCCTTGCAACATGGACCTGCCTGCTGTCATTCTCATCGTAACCAAGCCAAGTACGTGCACTTGAGACCTCGCATCTTCATGAATGTTAGACCCCTTGTCTCTCCCTCTGTTCCCCTTCCTAAGTCTCTCCCCCAGCTCCTGTCTCTCAGATTGTAAGCCCTAGGGGCAGGGACCGTGTCTATTTTATTACTTTGTAAAGTGCCAGGTACACTGCTGGCGCTATATAAATGTTTGTTAATAATAATAATAATAATAAATAAGGAGGCACCAGTTCCTGGGATCTGTGGAAGAGAGAATTACACTTCGGGATAAAGGCCTGATCTAATCTGAAGGTGACTGACTGATTATGGAAAATACAGAAAATTTCCTCCAATCGACAGAGCGCCCACCTCTGACAGTCTCCTAGCTGATGTCACCACAACCAAGAATGGCACCTTAATGGATAGCATATACAGAGACACCTGACTAAGGGGGATTTTGTCAGAGCATCGAGGACCAGATTCAAATCCCAGGATGGGCACCTATGGACCACCAGAGGAGAGAGGTGTCTTGACGCCCTTAGAAACTGACAGACATGTTTGTGTGCCGAGAATTTCTTGTTGGAAACAGCATGCAGCACCGAGTTTAGAGCTGCCGCTTGTTGAGCTAGGGTGTTATGCTCGAGACCCTTGTCCAAGCCTGCCTGAAGGAACTCTAAAATTTCGGGAATTGAAGCTTTACAGGGGTCCTGACCCCTAGCAACTGCCCACAGCGAAAAAGCCTTCCAGGTTGCCCTGTAGGAGCGCCTGGTGACCGGTCTCCTCGAGACCAGGAGCGTCTTAAGAACTGCCTCGGAATACCCCTTCCGAGCAAGGGCTAGGTGCTCAACCTCCAGGCTGTCAAATTCAGAGAATTCGCACCCTCGTGGAATAAAGGGCCCTGGCATAGTAAGTCGTGTCTGGGCAGAAGAGAAATGGGGTCCTGTACGCTCAGTTCCATGAGGTCCAAGAACCAAGGACGTCTCGGCCACCATGGAGTCACCAATATAATTTGGGCCCTTTCTCTCATTTTTGCCACTGTTCTTGTAATGAGAGGAAGGGGTGAAAAGGCGTACGAACCCCGCAAGCCAGCTCTGGTTCAGGGCACCTGTCTTCAATCGCTCCCCGGCACCGAGAACGCGTCATAAAAAGGTCTACTTGCGCATTCTCGGGGCTGGCAAATAGGTCCATCGCTGGAGAGCAGAAGGACAGAACCAGCTGTCTGAAGACCTCCCTGTTCAGGGACCATTCGTGGGGATCTACCTCCCTCCTGCTCAACCAATCCACACGATAATTGTCTGTGCCCTTTATGTGCAGCGCCTTTAAGGACAGAAGATGGGATTGAGCCCAGTTCAGAAGTCTCTTGGCCTCGGCCTGGAGGGCAGGGGACCTTGAGCCTCCTTGGTGGCTCACATAGGCTTTTGCTGTAGTATTGTCTGTGTAAACAAGCACGTATCAATTGAGAAGAACTGGCGAGAAGTATTGGCGAGTGAGGTGAATCGCTCTCAGCTCTAGAAAGTTGATACTCCTGGTCGCCTCTGACCTGGACCAGAGGCCCTGGGTGGAGCGGTCGTCCAGGTGAGCTCCCCAATCTGTTACGCTCGTGTCCGAGGTGAGGATCTTTCTGAGGGGCTCCACCAGGGGAACTCCCCTTGCAAATCTTTCCCTCTCCAACCACCAGGACATGGGGGATTTTAGGTGGTTTGGAATCCTTACCCACGGATTGTACCCTTTTGTGAGCTCTCTTTGAAAAGGCCTGAGCAGCTGCTGCAAGGGTCGGAGGTTGAATCAGGCCCACTGGAGCTGCTGGGAGCATGACACCAGGAGACCCAGTAGTTCCGCCAGAGTTTTTAGCCTAAAGCGTTGAATGGCTCCCAGTAAGTAGATCGAAGAGCGGATCTTTTCTTGCCTTTTGTGGGGGAATGAAGACGGCGCCTAAAGAAGTATCTATCACCACCCCCAGATGCTCTATTCTGCGGCTGGGAACCAGTTGGCTCTTGAGGACGTTCACTATAAAGCTGTGGTTGTATCACCCTGGCAACATCCGCCGAAGCCCTGTCCTGGGAAGGAGCCCTGACCAGGAGGTCGTCTAGATAAGGGTAAATATGTATCCTCTCCCTGTGCAGCTTTGCTATGAGTGTGATGAGAGTCGGAGAAGGCTTTAGGGGTCTAGGAGAGACCAAATGGCAGGGCCTTGTACTGCCAATGGCTCTGGGGTAGTGGAAGGGGAGCCATTTCCTGTGTGCTGGAAGAAGTGGGATGTGCAAATAGGTCTCCTTCAAGTCCAAGGAGGCCATCCAATCCTCCAGCACCAGGTTCTGGCAGATGGATTTCACTGTCTCCATCTTGAATTTATGGGGTCTGACATTTGTTTAGTGCCTTCAAATCCAGAATGGCCCTCCATTGGCCGGACTTCTTGCCCACTACAAAGATGATCGATTATAGGCCAAGGGACGACTTCCCCAGGAGGAACCCTCTCTATGGCCCCTAAGGACCCTAATCTGTTTAGCTCCGTGGACATGGCGAGATGTTTGAGGGGGTTCGTGGAGACTGAGGAAGGCAAGAACCGTTCCCTGGGGGGCCTTTGTAATTCTACTGAGTAGCCTTGGCGAATCACGTGCAATACCCAGGCGTCCGAGATTGACTTTTCCCAAATGGCTGAGAAAGCTTGAAGTCTACCTACTATCTCCACGTCCCTTTGCCTGTCATGCCTGTTTGCTAGACTGACCAGGGATGGGCTCTTTTGGTTTGAATTTGCCAGCTCCACGCTGCCTCTGCCCTCTAAAACAAAAGGACTGCCTGGGGTGTCTTTCGTTTCATTGATTTCTCCTGGCAACGGAGGGACAGGAGTCGCCAAACCGAAAGGTTGGACAGCAAAAAGGTTTTCTTTTTGTAAGGAATTATTGGAGGGTTTTGGTCTTAGTTTTATCGGTGGCATTGGCCAGTACCTGGTCTGAAGATCATCCAAATATTTTAAACTCTTTATAGTGGCCCTCTACTAGCAAGTTTTTGGCCGTGGGGACTCCCTGCCAGGAACATAGCCAAACTCTCCTCCTTGTCACTATGGTGTGTGTAACGGAAGAGGCAGACCAGGAGAGCGCGTCCGTGGTGGCATCAGTCAAAAGAGCAACTGCCAACATGACACGGGAGAGAACCTTAGCCTTCTTGTCCAAAATGTGTGAGGACTGCAGCTCATGCGTCCAAGACATCATAGCTCTGGCAACATAAGAGGAAAGGATGTTTACTCTAAGGGAGGCCACGGTGGAATCCAGACCCCTTCTCAGGACCCCCTCTATGGCCCTATCCATGGGGTCCTTAGGGAAACAGTCCCCTTCAGTAGGAAACACTGTTTTCCTTGCTAGGGAGGCAGCAGTGGCACCCCCTTGGGTTTTTTAAAACAAGCCATCCTTTTTTCTGGAAAAGGAATAAAACGCCTCATGGGCCGTGGTCATTTTAAAAGCCTTCCCAGGGGACTTGCACTCACAGAACACCAATTTTTCAAAGGCTCTGTTGAAGGGCAACCCTTTATCCCTAGCCTGAACAGAAGGGATTAGGTCTCTGTCATCCTCCTCCTCAGTCTGAGGAGTCTCCCCATGAAGACTTTTCCTGCAGGTGGAGAGTTTTGACAACTGGAGAGAGAGGTTCGTCTCTATACTGGGAGGGGAACGGTCTGTCCTGGTCTCTAGAATTAGGCAAGGACTCCTGGCAAGCTGAGGGGATCAGTGGCCAGCTCGCCCCTCCCCCCTTCTTCAGCAGAGCTGTCTGAAGGCGGAGGAGATTCCAAGGTGCAGAGAACAGCGTCACCTGCTGGACGAGGAGGGTTTCCCGCCTTTTTAAACTGCCTCTTTTTTGACCCAGTAGCCTTATCTTTTCCTTTGAATCCCTTTCTCTTTGACTTGCCCTGTCTGTCACAGAGCCAGGTCAGGGAGTCCAGCATTTTGCCTATAGTGTGATTAAGGGCAATTAAGGGGTCTGGCTGGTTGATCAGTGTCTCAGCCGTGGGTAAGGCAGGCGAGGCCAGGTCTCCCTGTGAGGAAGCCTACAGGGAAGACAAGAGGCATAGAAACTGAGGCCCCAGGGGAGATGAGAGTCCCCGACGAGGAACACTCATCTTCCCCCTCCCCCCACAGATGGAATGGACCTACCTCAAGCCTAAGGCTGGGATCCATGATCTTGTCACTCTCTCCCTCCGCAGCTGCGTGGGAGAAGAGGAGCCGGGAGTGCTGCCCTCATGAAGGGGGGGGCAGCAGAGGGGGCGCCCGGTGGAATGGACTCCATGTCGCGCAAGAGTCCGTTCGGGACGGGGGAGGCACGGGCTCGCTGAGGCGCTGCTGCAACTGGGAGTCCTCAGGTCCTGGCCCCGGCTCCCTGCTCCCAGGCAACTGCGAGCGAGCTGGCCAGGGACTTAGTGCCGGTTCCAAGGACTTGGCCTGAACAAGTTGCCCTCAAGGCCCCATCGAGAGCACCCAGTCTATTCTGTCTTCGGACTGGGAGTGCCCTTCAAAACACCAGTAGCTCCCGATGGAGCAAAGATAACTGCGCCCTGCTGGTCCGAGGCAGAAGAACAGACTGGTGATAAGAGCAGGGGTAGCTCAGTAGGCATGTGCAAATCATCTTATCATCTTCTGCCGCCTGTCGGTCAAAAGGAGGAGCTACCCATCCGGAGGACTGTCTGCAGCAGGGGGAGAAAATCAATTCTCTAGAAATCTGGTCATGTAATGAACACTGATCAGTCCATGATGGAGTTATATATTTTATTCACCGTCAAACTTTGTGTTAAACGAAATAATTTAATAAGTGAGCGAAGTTACATGTTCAGTTATCATAGCTCTAAACACTTTTCAGCATTTAGGAGAGAGACCATTCCACTGCTGTGGCTTTTACCAATGGAACTGTAGGGCTCCACTGCTAACGTAAGAATTTTCCTTGTCCAAATAAGGGCACAATAATGGTTCAGACAGTTCTTTAACTGGTCTGTTGACAATCCAATGTAAGCAACACAAGTCTGAAGCAGCTTAGCATCAGCAAGCCTTTCACACTGTTGCAAGTCCCATTTACTCTGATGTGACTCGCATTAGCACAAAGGGCTAGGGGCAGCACCAAACAGCTTCATGATCAAAGTTTTAAGAGAAAAAACAGGTATAATGCAAGCCCTTCATCCCTATAATGCACCCACTTATATGCATTTATGTATACTTTGCCCTAATGTCATTAACACCCATTCTTTACACCTTGAGAAGGATGAAGATCTATTGTCTTTACAAAATTTTATATTAGTGTGGCTGAGTTGTGTACTGGCAACCCATGTACTGAAAATAGAAATTGAGAGAGTTTATATTTCTAACTCCCTTACCTCAATACAAGTTTTAATTATTTTCTTACTGAAAGATTACAAATAGATTTAAGTTACTTTAAATACTCTTGAAACAAAGAAAGGCTATGTTCATCTCTGGTGTAAACAGGTGAGATTCCACCAACATCAAGAGGACTAGACGTGGGAGGTGTTGGGAATGAGGGTAGAACACTGAATTGGATTCTAAAGTGGTACCTATTGCAGCTGGGTATTCGAGGGGGATTACTTATCTTCACCTCCCAAGATCAGGAAGCAATTTAACATTTATAAATAATTAAAGAATGTGTAGTATCTCATGAGGATATAATTTGTAACTGTTTATATTACGTTCCAGACTGTCATCTAGAGATATGTAAAAGAGGTAATACTATTATGGCATATGTACAATGAAGTATTCAAGATGACAGAATTGATTTCACTAATCATGTTAGGCAGATGGACTTATAGCACTCTGCATACATTAACTAATTAGTCCTCACAACATCCTTTGAAACAAGTATGTCTGTATTACCAGATCACTATAGTTTTATGACAGCAAACAAAATGAGGGCAATAAAATACAATTTGTAATTAATTAAAAGCAGCAACAAAGTATGGTAAGCATCAAAATCCTGGTTATGTAGCCAAGAAATGCAACACAATCTCTCTCTCTAGAATCTTCTTTCAAAGAGGAAATCTAAAAACAAACCGATTTCCTCTCTGAAAATACCTCCATGCATTACAAGAAGTTGTTTTGTTACCTGGACATACAGCCCATATAAAAAAATATGTAGTGCTATACAAAATGTCCAATACCTTTCTGTATTGTAGTGGTCGTGTTAGTATGACACAAGTATTCTCAGAGCTGTGTAATAAAGTAATGGGGGGGAGGGGGGGAGAATTTTGCTATAGAGAGAAGGAATAGTAAATAATTTTTTAATATTGTCATCACAGGAATAAAACACAGCTAATATTAGTTAAGCAGGTGAGGGGGGGAGAGGTTCATGCTTTAAGTTTTAAAAAACTTCAAGCAGCTGTTGTCACACTATTAGCCACTTTCTAGCAGCAGCTTGCTCCCAACGTTTAGGAGGGCTACAATTCTCCGTTACATATTATTGTTTGAGTTTGTTTTACCGGAACGGCAGATATAAGAGTGTTCTCAACCAATTGTGTTGGTAAAAAGTTGAGAACTTAAGGAAACCTGTAAGTCAAAGTCCATCCTGAACCATTTAGCCTATATAGTCCTGCGTTAACCATTGAGTGCAAATATTTACATTGACTAGGGCTAGAAATTTTAAATCCTGGATATGAGAGGAAAAAGTTGCCAAGTAGTGTTCGTGTAGTATATTCAAACTTGCAGCCAACATGAAGATATCTTCACGCTGCTTGGTCATGCCCACACACACACACACACACACACATCTCGTTTAAGACATTCATGGCAGCAAACATCTGAAACATGGGGTAGCTTACTTCATCTTTCTGTAGCTAGGCAATGAATGTACACTACACAATGGTTTAACATGTGCATAATAATTATTCAGAACCAAACTTCTAACATGGCAAAGAAAGAATGATGATTAAAAAATCATTAAATAAGTCTTCCATTTAAAGGATAGACAAAGTTTCACGTTTTAAAACAAAGCTCATCTTAAAATCATACAAGCACAGATCAAGCATCTGAATGGTGGGTGTTTTCAGATGAGACACTACACCACATGGCTAACCAGGAGCTATGGATCCAACTGCCCATCTGAAAGTGGCGTACCTGAAAATAGCGTACCTGGATTTCCAGAAAGCTTTTGATAAGGTCCCACAAAAATGACCCTTGAGAAAATTAAACAGTCATGGGATAGGAGATAGTGTTTTGCTATGGATTGGCAACTGGTAAAAGGATAGGAAGCAAAGAGTGGAACTAAATGGCCAGTTTTCACAATGGAGGGATGTAAAAAGTGGTGTGCCCCAAGGATCTGTACTGGGACCAGTTCTTTTCAATGTATTCATTAATGATCTGGAAAAGGGTGTTAAGAGTGAGGTGATCAAATTTGCAGATGACACCAAGTTATTCAGAGTAGTCAGAACA
>QEPC01003937.1:2429524-2447815 GCA_003113815.1 Sphenodon punctatus
AAAAGGTACAGAGAAGGGCAACAAAAATGATCCAGGGTATGGAACAGCACCCGTATGAGGAGAGGCTTGATAGGTTGGGGCTCTTCAGCTTGGAAAAGAGACGGCTGAGAGGAGATATGATAGAGGTCTATAAAATCATGAGTGGTGTGGAACTTGTAAACAGGGAATGGTTATTTACCCTCTCAGCTAGTACTAAAACTAGGGCACACTCCATGATACTTACAGGTGACAGAGTAAAAACAAATCAAAAGAAAGTATTTTTTCACTCGGCGTACAATTAGGTTGTGGAATTTACTGCTGGAGGTGGTGGTCAAGGCCAGCAGTATAGCTGAGTTTAAAAAAAAGGTTTGGACAAGTTTCTGGAAGACAGGTCCATTAGCCAGATAGGATTGGGGAACAAAACCCTTTACTGGATAACCCACAGGGAATGGATAGCATGGTGACCTGTTGGGTGCTTCTCCCAGACCCCCATGATTGGCCACTGTCCGAGACAGGATGCTGGGCTCGATGGACTGTTGGTCTGACCCAGTATGGCACTTCTTATGACTAGAAGTGCTTTCAAATGCACGTTAGGCTTGAACATCCAGAATAGCATACATTTGTTCTCAACATTTAGCATTTCATCTTTATTTAAATACTCTGTTTTCATATACTGGCCACCAAAATAATGCAACACCAGAGACTCTGTATTAAAAATACTTATTTTACAGCTGCTGATTAAAAAAAAGTAGTTGGAATAAAAAAAGATACTAAACATGATGAGTTTAGGCTACAAAACACACAGTATCAGTTTAAGCCTTTGAATGGAAAGCATACAGTAAAGGCATACACACATAAAACAAAGCTTTATATGGTTAGCAAGGGGACTTCTTGAGGCATAGATGAAAAGTTTAGTCGTGGATTTACATGTTGGGTAATGAGTTGATCACAGGAAAACAGAGGTATTAGTTATCATGGCTAATAGTACCGCAAACTCAGCCTGATCCTGAAAGTAATTATTCTCCTGGACTGCCTACCGACATCAATGGCAGTGGCAGGTGCTCATCAGCTCTCAGAGTCAGGCCCTCTCATTTACTGTGTAACCTTAACATTGCATTCATGAGAGTAAGCAGTGAATTCCAGATACCAGTTCTGGATGCTTTTCTTCCACTGACAGCTTGATATTGTAGATGATGTAGGGGCTGAAAAAGGGATCTGCCACCACACTCAGTATGGTGGTTCAATTCCCGTATCCCATGCCCCCAGTTGCAAAGCCCTTCACAGCTGGGTCAGCCCAGCTGGGCTACCCCCAGTTCACTCCACTTGTACATACATGGAGGAAATATACCCGTATTACTGGAAGCTCAGTAGGGGAAGAGTGCAAGGCACACCAGGCCACGCCCCCCATGTTTTGTGTACATGGATGGAATCCACCTGCCTCCCATTTCACTATTCCTGGTACAGAAAAAGCAAGGGGTGTGTGTGTGGTCTGTTCCACCCACTTCTGCCAAGCACAGGATTGGCAACAGCCATGTTATGTGCAGAGGTGGCACTGCCAAGGCTGGTTGCACACCCAGGCAGGATCAAGTGGTTGGGGTGCATTTCAGAAAGTCACTTCTAGTCAGCAGAGCAGTGAAGCACCTGCTTTATGCCTACTTAAGTTTTTAGGCTGGACTATTTGGTCAGCTCAGTTCACTTTGCACTGTGCATGGAGGTGGTTGGAGGAGTTTGAAATTTTACTGTTTTATTTTATTCACCATTTGTGCAGTCCCCATTGTATCCATACATGTAAATAATTAAAATTTCTATGCCCTCTGTAAATCATTGTGATCTAAAACAAAGTATTCACGTGCATGTTTACATATACCAGTGATCTAGTTAGAAAAAAGTATTGTTTTCTCAAGTAACGTTTGACGAAGAAACCTAGGCACCCATTTTAACTATTTGTCCCCCTACTAAAGTTCCTTTACCTGAGATTATGCAAAAATAAAGTTTAATTCTTAATTGCATATATTACAAAAGCCTTGGTTTGAGTCCCAATGGATGTGAAATTTAGACTGAGTCCAAGAACAGGTTCTACATAGGATATAAAAAGGTACTGTTTGAATAGATGTCTATTAAAAAGGGGTCGTAAACCGTAGAGATCTGTAGGTACTCTAGATAAGTGTTCAAAATATCTGACTATATCTTCACAAAAAGCTTACCGTTAAAACAATTTACCCTTTAAATCATCTCATCTTGGAGGAGGAAGTGAAGTAGTTTAGAAGGAAAGTTTCCAGGTTATTTTAAAAAGTATTTCAGTCAGTTCTCATCATCCCGTCTATAGTGAATTGTCTGTATTTCCTGATCTATGAACATGGCCATTTCTTTAGTGCCTGCAGCAATCACTCGGCATGACATTAAATCAAGAGGTCCGCCTAAGAATAAGAGGAGAGAAGAGCACTTAGATACACTTGTGATGTATATGACCAAAAATATATGATGGACTCAAGCAATGATATAATCTCACACGTGTTCAGTTTTAGGTGAGAAAAGAACCCTGCTTGGAAAGATATATGAATTATAATTTCAGTCATTGCAGTACTCACCAAAAGCTATTCAGGTTCTGATTTGTTTAGCAACTAGCAATAAAACACAGTGTTTTCTTCTGTGCTCCGATTTGTTTGTTGCAAAATTAATCCCTTCACGTTAATTGTCCCTCAGCTAACACCCCCCCCAAAAAAAACACACCCCCACACCTCCTCTTAACTAAGCTATTTTTTCTAAAGACTGGGAAAAAAGATGATTGTATTGCTAATATTTCTAAATATTCAGGACACATTCCAACACTAAGATGACAGGCAGAGAAGCAAGGAGAGTTTAAAAGAAAACTCATCCTCCCACACTATTCAAAGCCTATGAAAAAAAGCAACTGTGACCCTTACTATTTATAATCATAATGCCCACCACGTGCTTGGTGATTTCTAAACACAAAAAGGCACCATCAATACGCCAAAGCAGCATATTTCACTTACCTGAAGTGTCCATCACTACACCACCTGCTTCTCTAATGATGACAGTGGCTGCTGCTAAATCCCAGCAGTGCAAGCCAAACTGATAGTATGCATCTGCAGCTCCAGAGGCTAGATGGCACAGGGCTAAAGTAGCACTTCCAATTACACGAACTCTAAAAGCAGTAAGAAGAAAATATTGAAAAGGGGAACACTCCTGATTTCAACAGCTACAAACAAAACCTGTTTATTAATAGGGTAAGATGTGCTGCACATTGAGTTTTAGCAGATTGTTCTATCAAAAATATGAATTCTTCATAAGGATGTATAAAAACAAAAGTATAAATCTTACCCGTGTGCTTGGGATTTGAGTAACCTCTCCATATTACTGAGGAACAATTTCAAAGTTTCAGGGTCACGCTTCGGACCAATTTCTGTTAATATCAGGGCTTTTGAGATATCTGTAATGTAGATGGCAGATTTCTATCAATTCAAAAGGTCTTCTAAGGTTAGATCTTGCCAGTAGCAGAGATTAGTTTAAAAAAGAAAAGACTACCCAAAATCTGTCAATAACTGCCTCCTCTCTCATTCTGTGAAGGTTACAATACCCCACCCAAACCTGGCCATATTAACACATCAGGTATTGAAAACTGTACTACAAACTGATGACTTACTTCCTCTACACTTGTACCATATTCAGTGGTAGCACTCTTGATATATACTAATATAAAGACCTTCTCCAAAAGTCTGTTAAGTCTGTGAAAAGACTCCTTTCTATTGACTTCAACAGGCATTGGATTTGGCTCTAAACGAGGCCAACCCCTTGAAGTCAAAAGGTAAGACTTCAATGGACATAAATGGGCTTTTAGATCAAATGATTCATTTGAGATAGTGGGTTGCATGATAAACAATATGGAGTATGCAGAATGCTGACTGAACTCCGCAATAGAGGGTTTCTTTGGCTTCTTTTGAAGCACACCACCTCATAACTAAACACTTTTCCCAGATGCAGGTACCCACTAATGTATTCTTATACATCAGTGAACAAATATCCATGCAATTAGAGTAAGGAATATCACAAGCATTAGGAATACAGAAACGCATAACAAAGGTTTTCAAAATTGTAAGGCCAGACTTTAGGCCATGTTAAGAATTTTGTAGAAGATGAAAAAAAAATCCACCATAGTGGTTCTTCCTAAAACACCCAATGCATGACAGCTCTCTCAGCCTAACCTACCTTGCAGGGTTGTTGTGAGGATTTACTAGCTGAGTTACTTATTTATATGTGAATGATTAGATGTTAATAGTTAAAGTAAATACATTGAAATGAGCCCAAGGGAAAGGGTGGGATACAAATCAAAATAAATGAATAAAGTATTTACCACATGTCTTATGAATGCATTAAGCATCATGCATTCACACCAAGTACATCTAAGTTACAACAGAAAAAAAGTTAGCCTATGAAACTGAACGTTATTAAACAAGTCAATTTCTTTAACTGAGGTTTTGCTCAGTCAGATTAAGTCACTAAGCAGGATAGGGAAGAAGTCACCTGTCCAAAATACTCTAGCAGAGTTCAGAATTGCAGGCTACCAGAGAAAATTAACTGACCAAATGACAACAGTTTTCCACTCAGGAGGAAGGTTGGTAGAATAGAGACAAGAACGTCTTGGGTAGATGTGGGAGGAAAGAATCAAGACCGGCTTTGGTTGACAACAGACAGGACCAGAGGGCCAGACATGCTCAATTTTGGGTGCCCACACATTTAAAGCCAGCCTTGTGTTTGAGCTATTACAACAATACATTGCCAGATAGAGTTCTACATCCATGATAAAGTACTTGAAGTCTGAAAGCTAGACCTTCTAGGCCACAAATCCATTTTCTTAATAGGTCATATCTTCACAGGAAAAAATATTATTGTTCTTTATTATCTATATAGCCACAGCAATGCATCTAGCACTGTACAACCAATAGCTGTAGGCAGGTCCCTACCACAAGGAGCTTACAATCTAAGCAAGACAAGGGAGGGGAGACAAGGGAAGGTGAACATAGGGAGAGACAAGGATACATTCATGAAGTTGCAGGTGCACATGCTTAACGTAGTTACAGGGAAGAGAAGGCAATTTCCTCCCTGTGATGAGCTAGGGAAAGCCTGATGGAAGAGGTAGGTTTTCAGGAGGGATCTGAAGGCTAGGAGGGAGTTTCAGGCATAGGGGGTAGCAAGGGAGAAGGGGTGAATATGTTTTGAGCAAGAGGCAAGTCATGAGCAGGTGAGGAGCAAAGCTCCTGGGCAGGAATGTGGTGGGAAACAAGTGCGGAGAGACAGGGGGAAACAAGGTCATGAAGAACCTTGAAGGTGAAGACAAGGAGCTTGTGCTGAATACATTCAGCCAGAAGAAGCCAATGTAGGGCAGAGAAGAGGTGCTGGGCATGGTCAAAGCCATGGGCAAGGTGGATGACTTTGGCAGCAGAGTGTTGAATGGAAGCGAGGTGGCAGAGATCAGAGCAGAGGGCACCAGTAAGGAGGCAGTTGCAGTAGTCCAGGTGAGAGATAATTAGAGCATGGACTAGGGTTTTGGTAGTGGAAGCAGTAAGGCAAGGCCAGATTTTTATAATATTATACAGAGCAAAGCAAGAGGACTTGGTAACAGCGTGGATCCGAGATGTAAAAGGAGAGGGAGGAGTCAAGAGATTAATTTCAGAAGGACAACCTGGATAGGGACACCTTCAATGGAAGTTGAGAGGGAAGAGGAAGGTGAATGTTTGGAGGGGAAAAGATGAAGAGCTCAGTGTTGGGTATATTAAGCTTGAGTTGGCAGTGAGACTTCCAAGCAGAGATGTTAAAAGAGAGAGTCTGCGATATGAGACTGGATGGAGGGGGGAAGAGTATTGGGGTAAAGAAGCAGAGTTGGGTGTTGTCGTAATACAGGTAATACTGGAAGCTGTGAAATTCAATGAGTTTGCTCGAAGAGTGTAAAGGGAGAAGAGAAGAGGGCTCAGGACAGAGTCTTGGGGAGCAATGCAGTGGAGGTACCAGCAAGAGACATTGAAGGAATGGTTCAAGAGATATGAAGAGAACCAAGTCCCAGAAACTAGCAAAGCGAATTGAATCCAGGAGGTGGCTATGGTCAACAGCGTCAAAGGTGTCAGAGAGATCAAGCAAGACAAGAATGGAATAGAGGTCCTCAGATCTAGCTAAAAAAAAGGCATTGGTGATTTTAGCAAGGGCAGTCTCAATTGAAGGGGGTCAAGGGAAGAAATGGAAGAGAGGAAATCAAGATGGTGCACGTAGATGGCTCACTCAAGGAGTTTAGAAGCAAAAGGCAGGAGCAGGATGGGGTGAAAGGGATGAGTTGAAGGCAGACAGCAGTCAGGGCAGATGGAAGAGGAGAGGGAGGAAGCAAAGTCCAGAGGGTTGATGAATTGAGAGTCACGGAAGAAACAAGAGGATGGGGAAGGGGGTGGGGAGAAAGAATGAAGCAAGGTGGTGGTTGGAGACAGGAGGGGCATTGCCTGGAGTTTTGAATTAATTGCCAAGAATACTAAGCACTAAGTTAAATTTCATATATTAGTCTTTTCTACAGAAAGTGTTTTTTCTGGAGGATCCAGTACATCCATGGGACAAGGAGGGCACCCCATTTAAGGCAGTATCCTTCTTGAGTGGCTCCAAGGGGTCCAGCCAGTTCAGGCTATTATTTGGGCTAATGCTACCCATGGATTTCTTTCCACACTCCTTTCTCCCACACTTGGCAAGACCCAGCTCAGGGCTTGCAGTGCAGGCAGGATCCAGTGCTCTTGTTGCCTGCCAGAAAGTGGTTTGGTGGGGAGCAGAGCCCCCCGCACCTGCACTACAAGCCACAGGCTTGGGTTTGCAAGGGCAGGGGGCGCCCTCTGGGGAAAAAGCCACACCACCACTAAGCTCCTTTGGAACTGCAAATCCTAGAACCAGGTAAAAGTACAAAAATCGTACTAATTACTGAAGCAGTAGGGAGAGATTTTAAAAAACAAAAAACACAACAGCCACCCCAAAACACATTAATGTCTCAATTCCTATTGAGAGAGTCAATAGTAGCTGGGCATGTGACTTTGAAAGTCTACCTCTTGGTCTTTATCAGAAAAATTAACACACTACAGTTTGGACAACATAATAAATGAAAGTATTCATCTTAACTGCCAAAATTTCCACAAAGTGAATGTATTTCAAAAGAAAACAAAATTATGAAACACTTGGCGAGACCTGGAACCAGACTCTCCGCTTAGGAAGAATCTGTAGCAGCAGAAAGTCTGTGTGAAGGAGGACAAAAGCAATGCAAGTCCTCCACAACCCTTATTCACATAGGGATCATGGGTCATTCAGCCCAGCTGAAAAACTAAATGGAGCTAGTCAAGAGGTAAACCATGGTGAATCTTGGGGTGATTTCAGACGTTACGAGATCACGGTGAACCACACTGAACCACGCTCAACCCCCCCGCGGGGCCAAAGGGCCCGGAACGTCTGAACGGCGTGCGCCAGATGTTCATCACGCTCAATACCCACATGGGGTCAGTTTGAACCACGCTTCCCGGGCTAGCCGGGGGAAGGTCTCGGGAAGCGTGGTCAAACCAACCCCCACAGGGAACCAAGCAAAAGTAACGTCTGGACGCCAATCCCCCAGCGGAACCAAAAAAATGGAGCCCCGGCCGGGGACGAGGCACGCAGCGTCGCTGCCAGGCAACCAGCACCAACACAAACACCGGAGGGAGATTTAAAGCGAGAGCAGCAGCAAGCAAGCGTGGCGGGATGGAGCGAGGAGGGAAGCGGAAGAGACCGGAGGCACGAACAGCGACAGCGGCGGCACAGGAGGCGGAGGACGTGCAGCCAGGCCCAGCGATGCAGGCGGAGGGGGCACAGGTGCAGGAAGGGGGCACACGGGAGCACCCGACCAGGGAGGCGCCCCGGGAACACCAACCACAGCTGCAGCCGGGTCGCGCCGCCCCGGGGACAGCGGCCGGAACAGGCCCACAGGAGGCACCCAGGAAACGGGTAAGGGCACCCACTGGGAGGGGAACAGGGGGCACAGGGGAACCCCCTGTGGAGGGGGCCGGGGGGACCCCGGGCGGAAGGCAGGGGGGCAGGGGGACCCCGGGCGGAGGGCAGGGGGGCAGGGGGCCCCCGAGAGGGCCCACACCCTCACCCAGCAACCAACCACCCCCCTTCCCCCCCCCAGACACGAAAGTCGGCCCGGGCGGACGAGCCCCAGGAGGAGCCCGGCCCCCGGCCCCTGGAGGCGCACCCCCAGGAGGAGGTGGAGGAGGAGCACAGGCAGGTGCAGCAGGAGCTGCACCGGGAGGAGGAACAGCAGGGGCCCAGCCGGAGGAAGGCCTATCACAGAGGGGGACAGTGGGGCCTCCAGGAGACCCGGGACTTCATACGGATCTGGGGGACCCTCGAGTACCAGGTGGAGCTCGCAATAAACCAGCGCAACGAGCATGTCTACCGGGACATCGTGCGCGACATGGAGGCGGCGGGGCACGAGCGCACTGTCAACCAGTGTCGCTCGAAGGCCAAGGAGCTCAAGAGGGGGTACAAGGCCCTCAAGGACAATAACAGCCGCTCCGGCCACGGGGCCCGCACCGCCCCCTACTACGATGCCCTGGACCGCATCCTTCACATGAAGGGCTCCATAGTTGCCCCACGCCTGGTGGGCAGCGCTGTGGTCCAGGGCAGGGAGCGGGCCGAGGTACCCCCTCCCCTCGCCGCCCGCCCGGTAGACACGAGCTCAGGGGACCCCCACCCCCAGGAGGACCACCCGGGACCCGCAGAAGCCCCAAGGCCCCCCCCCAGCAGCAGCCCGGAGACATCCCAACGCCGGGCCGGCCAGGCGGAGTCGGAGGTCGGCACCTTCACCACCCTCAGCCAGTGGTCCCAGGGGGAGCACTCCCAGGGTGAGGCGCCGGCCTCCGAAGGCTCGGAGACGGACATAGAGGGTAAGCGGGCCCCCAGGGCAGGGGGGGGCACGACCAGGGGGCCGGTGGCAGGGGCGGGGGTGGGGGCCCTGCTGCAGGGGCCACAACCAGCCCCCTTCACCCGCTCCCCCCTCTCCCGCCCGCAGGACATGGGGAGCCCCAGGACCGGGCCAGCGAGACGGTGCAGGCCCCCGCGGAGGGCACAGGAGAGCAGGTGCCGGACCCAGGTAAGGCGGGAGGGCTGGGATTGCGGGAGGGCCCCCCGGGCGCCAGCCCAGGGGGGCCTCTGGCCTCAGTGGGGGAGGGGGGGCAGGGGGCCCCGGGACCCGACCCCGCTAGGGGACAGGGCCCTGCACTGACCCACCCGCCCATTTCCACAGGGCAGCCCCCGCGCGCGGCGCCTCCGCCGGCCGCGGCCCCAGCCCAGCGGATGCGGGAGTACCGGGCGCGGGTCCGCAGGCGCAGGGAGGAGCAAGCGGAGGACATCGTCCGCAGGGCGGAGGAACAGGGGGAGCGCATGATCGCCTCCGTGGACCGCATGGAGGCGGCCATAGAGCGGTCCATGGAGAAGGCCCTGGAGACAGACCGCCGGCTGGAGGCGGAGGTGCGCCTGGAGCGGAGGCGGGAGCGCCGGGAGCACCAGCGGCAGCAGGGGCTGCTCAGGGGCCTCCGGCAGGACATACAGGGCATGGTGCGGGAGCACAGTGCCAAGATGGACAGGTCCCACGACATTGGGACCTCCCTGCTCCTGCATGCGGGCACCATGTGTGCCTACGTGATGGCCGGCGCACCTCCGGGCGCCCTGCCCGCCCAGGTCCCCATGCCGGGCCCCTCGGCGCCCCCGGGCCCAGCCCTGCCGCCCCTGGCGCCCCCCCGGCCCCAGGGCCCTCGCATGCGCCTCCCAGTGCCCCCGGGCCTCCGGAGGGTCCAGCCCCCCCGGGGCGCGACCGGGGCACCGGGCACAGCTGCCCATCCGCCGCCCGGCCCCCTGCCGGGGCCGGGACCGGCCCAGGACACGGCAGGGGACACGGACAGTGGGGGGGAGGGGAGCTCCCAGAGCTCGGTGGGCCCAAGCGGCCGCACGAGGGGTCGGCCCAGGAAACGCGGGGGGATGGTGGGAAGGGGGGGGAGGGGGAGGGCCACATGAGGGCGGGTGGTGGACGGGGTCACGGGGACGGGGGTGGGGAGGGGGCACAGGGTGATTGTGTGCACTGTGTGGGCAATAAAGTGTTGTAAAGAGACAGTTGTCCCCGGCCCGTTTGTGGGGGGGACAGGGCTGTGGGACCGCGTGTACAGGGGCATGGGCACGGAACGGGGGGTGGGGCCCCCAGGGGCGGGAAGGCCCTCACAGCGGGCCCCCCCGGGCGATGTGGGTTGCAAGGGCGTTCCGGATCCTTTTGGCATACCGGTACTCCCGGGGGTTCCCTGCGTTCACGTACAGGGGAACAGGACCGGGGGGCCGGTGGGGCTCGGGGTACTCCAGGGCCGCCCCCTCGGTCTCGCACACATTGTGCAGAACGCAGCAGGCACCGATCACCAGGGCGGAGGTGGGGACGGTGAAGTCCAGGCGGCCAGCTAGACTCCTCCAGCGCTGCTTCAGGGCCCCGAAGGCACGCTCCACCACGGTCCGGCTCGCACACAGGCGGGTATTGTATACCTGCTCCGCAGGGGTGCTCGGGACAGGGTAGACCTTCATCAGCCAGCGGGTCAGGGGGTAGGCGGGGTCCCCCAGGATGCAGGGGGGCATGGGAACACCCTCGATCCACCTCATGCCCATGTCCGCGAAGTCCCCCCGGTACATGCGGGCATAGAAGGGGGAGATGGTCATGATCCTGGCGTCGTGACTCCGGCCGGAGTTGCCCGTGTAGATGTCTATGAAGCGGGCCCGGTGGTCCACCACCCCCTGCAGGTGCAGGGAGTAGTATCCGTGCCGGTTCACATACTCCAGGGCCTCCCCCGCGGCCGGGCGCAGGATCTCGATGTGTGTGCCGTCCACGGCTCCGATGCAGTTCGGGAAGCCCCCGGCCGCGAAGCCAGCCATCACAGCGCCCTGGTCCAGGAGCTGGATGGTCCTGTCGAGGAGCACGCCCTCCACAGCCTCGCACACATCCCGCACGATGCAGGCGACCGTGCTGAGCCCCACCCCGAAGTGCTGGGACACGGAGCGGCAGGAGTCGGGCGTTGCGAGGGCCCAGACCCCTATGGCCACCCGCTGGACCATGGGGATGGGCTCCCGCATGGAGGTGTGCTGCCGCTCCAGCCAGGGCGTGAGGAGCTCCGCTAGGCGCAGCAGGGTGGCCTTGCCCATCCGGAAGTGGGACCCCCACTCGGCCTCCCCCCAGTGGGCCTGGGCCCGCTCCCACCAGGCCTGGGGCCGCTCCGTGACCCATAGGCTCCGCGCTATGGGCATAGCCAGCAGCGCTGCCCGGCGGAGGGTCTGCGTTGCCCAGCGGAACCGCCTCGCGGCCCCTCGGAGCGCAGCGGGCCGGGTGAGGCTCCGGCAGGCGGCCAGCCACGCCCCCCAGGCCCGGCGCCGAGCCCTGAGCCGGCCACGGACTCTCCTGCGGGCCTGCTGGCCCCGGAGGCGCACGCCAGCCCGCAGGGCCAGGACATAGCGCAGGCGGACGGCCAGGTGCACCCTCTCGGTCAGGAGGCACAGCTGCTCAGTGTGGTCACGGTGCCACTCAGCCGCGAGCGCGAGGAACATCCAGTTCCCACCTGCCCTATCGCGCTCCATGGTGCTGGGGCCCCGGTGGGGGCTGGGAGCGCTTATGGCGGCCCGGTGCTGGTGGCTCCGCCCGGGGGTCGGCCTCGCGGGCCTGCGCGCGCCCTGTGCCGGTGCGTTCCGGCTGCTCCCGCCCCCAGCACCCCGGGCCCCCTCCCCTCGCTGTTTGTAGCGGGATGGCCTTGAAGGTGCGATTAGGCAGACAGAGAGCTCGCTGTTGTTCTCTGCAGCTGTGCCGGGCCCGCACCCCACGCCTCGCTCTGTTGTGCTACAATGTTGCGGTGCGGGCCCGTGTTCCCTGTCCCGGGGGCCGGGCCGAGCCTCTCCCGGCCCTGGGCAGTCTGTGTGCCCTCCGGGCTCCGTGTCCCATTCCCTGTTGTGCTGGACCATGGCTGGCTGCCCATCCATGGGGCTCCCGCTGTCCGGCCCCCAAGGGGCCCCCCATATCTGGGCCTTCCGCGAGACCATGTCTCTGTGCGACCTGTGGCACACCCCTGCCGTGCAGCTGCTCCTGGCCGGGCCGGGGAGCCGTGCAGGTGCCTACGAGAGCCTGAGCTCCGGGCTCCGTTACTTTGGCCATGTGGTGAGCGCCCGTGATTGCCGGCTGCATGCGGAGGCCCTGGGGCTGGCTCGTTTCCCCGAGGGGCGCATCCCGGAGGTGCTGTGCGCCCATGTGCCCTGGAGCGCCTCGGAGACCGTGTCAGCGCTGGTGGTGTGTGGTCTGGGCGCCTACTCGGAGTGCCTGGCCGAGGGTGGCCCTGCCTTGGCCGTGACCTACTTCTCCTGTGTTCACGGGGCCCGTGGGTACCAGCGCACCCGTGGGGCGGCGTTCCAGCGGCTTCTGGAGCTGGGGCATCTTCCGTGGCCCCCTTCTGCTGCCTGCTGTGTGCCGGAGCCCTCCGCGGTGGAGATGTCATCCCTGTTGGCGGTGTGGGCGCGTGTGGATGTGCAGCTGGCCCTCACCATGCCCGATCCCTTCGAGGCCTACTACCTGATCGCCCACTACATGTCCTTGCAGGGGTACCGCCGGGGCATGCTGCACTGGCCCCACCTGGTCCACCGGGCGGGCCACCCGGGCCCTGGGGCCAGCGGGGCCCCCGGCAGCGGCCCGTGAGCCCCGCGTCGCTGGCCTGCCCCCCCCGGCGTGGTGCCCCCGTGTGGGCTCCCGCCCCGGCCCGGGGGGGGGCCTGGTCCCCGCTGGCCGCTCCCGACCTGCGGACCCCACCTCGGTGAGCTCCCGCCCGCCTCGCTGCTTGCTGCTGCCCCTGGCCGTGGTCCTGGGCCCCCTCCATCCCCGTGACTCCGTGGGTGCTGCCTGAGCGTCGCTGGTGCTGCGGAGGAGCACCGCTGGACCCGGCTGCCCTGCCTGTGCCAGCCTTTGACTGTGGGGCCCCCTTCCTCCTCCTCCTGGCGCCCCTCCGCCGGCCTCGCTGTGCTTTGGGGGCCCCCAACGTGCCTTGCTCCGGGGGTCCCCCCCCCCCTCCGAGACTGCCTCTGTTCCTGTGGGGGCACCTCCTTGGACTGGACTGGACTGGGGTGGTGTGGGGGTTGCTGCTGTCCGTGCCTTGCCCCGTGGTGGTGCCCCCCCCCTCCCTGCCGGTGTTCCGGGTGGGGCGTTCCGGGCGCCCCTTCCCCCCTTCCCGGCCTTTCCCTGGTGTGTGTGTGTGTGTGTGTGTGTGTGTGCCCGGGCGTGTGGCCGTGCATTGTGCCCCGCTGCGGGACCGCTGTGTGAGCCGGCTGTCAGCCTGTTCTCGCTCTTCCCCCCTCCCTTCCCGTTTCCCTTGTGTGGGCGTTCCCTTGTGTGCCTTGTGGCTTCGTTTGCCCTCAGTCGGCCATGTCTGTGTCCCGCCCCTGCCCGGTGCCTTGTGGGGGTTTAGCGCCCGCCGGGGGTTCGGCTGCACGTCTGTTGTGCTGCCACGGGCCGTGATGGTGCGGCCCGGTTCCGGCCCGTGGTCCCGTTCCCGGCACGTCTGTTTGGGTCGTTTTCCAACCCCCGGGCGTGGTTGCGCTGTTCGCCCCCCCTGGTGGTTCGCTGTGGTGAACCGGCCGCCCGTAACGTCTGAAAGTACCCTCGTTGATCTTCTTTTTTTAAAAATGAAC
This sequence comes from Sphenodon punctatus, assembly GCA_003113815.1. NCBI lineage: Eukaryota > Metazoa > Chordata > Lepidosauria > Sphenodontia > Sphenodontidae > Sphenodon > Sphenodon punctatus. The sequence continues at coordinate 2,443,265 of QEPC01003937.1, forward strand.
AATTCGTGTGGGGACTACACAAAATAGTTTGGGACCTTCCAATGCTAGCTGCATAAAGCCATGTAACCAACAGAAAATTGAAAAAACTAGGATGCCCCCAATAAGGCACAACACAGGGGGTTTAAATCAGGAGGATTAAGTCCATTTATATTTAGGGATGACACTCTGAAATTCAAAATATTCCTGTTAGAATGATAACAAAAATCTAGACCAACCTGTCACTTTTGACACCTGAAGCCTTTTGTCATTACAAAATGCCCCTTGACCTCTTCTACCAGTGTATAATCGTTCTTCATTGCAGTGGTAAACTACACCAAATTCAAGCTTTAAGATTTTTGAAAAAGGAAAGAAATGAATGCAGTGACTCGCATAATGCATGTATGTAAAACAGATCAACATTTTAATTACCATATCTAATCAAAGATTATACTGCTTCATGTAAGTATGATTTTTTTACTGTAATTTTGAACTTCAAGATACATGTCACACAAAACTTAGGAAGTGAAGTTAATTACCTTACAGATTTTAAACACTTTAGTACAGTTACTTTAAGTTACACGGAGACTATATAATCCTGTAAGTCTAGGTCATGAGTCGTCGACTCCCACTGGAATCCAGTCCTGAAAGTGCCATTTCACCACAAGCCCCATTCACGTCACTGTATGTTGTGCTGGTGTAACAACTTGTGGATTGGACTGATTAGTGAGAAGTTACTTGCATGAGTGAAAAGTTACTTGATTTCAGCTGACAGGGCTGGGCTTACAGCAGGCATGACCTGGGGCAAAAAGGGAGGGGATTGTTGACAGCGCAGTGGGCCCTGCAGAAAGCACACCCTCGGGGGCCTCTGGGATCCCCCTGACATCAATTCTGAGGGCTCCTGCTCTCAGCACCATGAGCCTCAGGGGTAGTAGCAGTGGCAATAGCAAGGTCCTCCCCTGCCCACCCCCACACAGAGGCCGCCTTTAAATGAGGCGCTGAAAAGCACCTCCTGAGTCCCGCATTTTATTTTATTTATTTTTTATTTTATTTATTTTATAAATTTATACCCCGCCCCTCCTGCAACGCATCTCGGGGCGGCTTCCAGCATAAAAACAGTAAAATACAATAAAATACATCTAAAAACAATCAAATATTAAATAGTAAATATTAAATATCTTTCAAATATTGAAAGACAACGGGGAGCATGTCACTTCCGGCAGCGCGGGGAGCATGTAAACACTCCCCGCACTGCTTTTCTTTCAATGTGGGACTCTTAGGAGGTGCTTTTCAGCGCCTCGTTTAAAAGTGGCCTAAGGTTGGCCCTGTCAGCGGAGCTGCTTTTAAAGTAACTTCTCAACCATGGAAGGAAAGGTCTCAAAATCTCACCTTTAATAAATTTAGGCCCGAGAGCCATTTATTAAGATCCATTTTGCACTGCAAGTATTGTGATCTACATTTTACTTGGAGAAGTGGCTTGCCCAAGACACACAGGCTGAAATCTACGAGCCACTTACTCTAGAGTACTCCTTTCCTAGGAGGGCTCAACAGACCCAAGAAGCCCCTGAGTTCTTCTCCACTGCCACCCCCAACCAGTAGTTTGTGAATCACAACCAAAGTTTGTGGCAGAGTCAGCAACAGAACTCCGATGTTTTAAGCCAATGGATCCCAATTTTTTTTGCCTGCGAGACTCCATTTTGAGACGCAAGTCCCATGACCCCAGATTGTTACAAAAACATGCAAAATATCAGATATCTGTCAGGCTTGTGACCTCGGCCTTAGATGGCATTACTTCACTTGGCATCGTGACTCAGTTTGGGAACCTCTGTTCTAGCCTCCAAGTGCCTTGGATTAATCAGTAGTAGGTACTACTTGTATGACCTCCAAGCTTTATTTAAAAGCTATTGAAAAGGACCAAATTAAATCCATCTCAAGGTCACATCTAGACCAAGCAGGAGAAGCATCTTCCCAAGTTATGGACTCTGTTTATGGCATGTCTGCCATAAATACCTACTGGAATGCCTCTTTAGCAGTAAGCAATGCTTGATGCAAAAATTTTACTTCATCTGTGCCCATTTTGTTTCCCTCTTTCAAGTTATTTTTCCATTGCACATTTATATTGGAATGTATGGCGAGGCTTAACACTAAGGTTAATTATTGTTTTAGTTCTATTTTCCCATATGTAGCACCTAAACCAGGATAGGTACTATGGGAAAAATACTATTCAAATCCCTGTGGTAGCTATAAACAGCATCAGAAAGCCTTTGGAAAGGAATATGGTTTTTCAGAGTGGTGCCAAAGAGTGTGCGCTATGTCCGTTTTAAAAAACCAAGCTAGATATATACTTATCTAGCATTAGACTCTTGAAATCAACTGAAGTTGCCAGTGTTCAGCACTTGAAAACTAGACTATCACTGATTTGTTCTGATCTTGCATCCTTGGATGCACAAAATTGTTGACTACAATGGAAGGATTCTGCATTTAACCATGCAAAACTGAACCCAAGGAGGTGCATTTCAAAACACTATTGACCACCACAACTACTTTTATAATCCCAGCAATTTTATGACTTAAGACCCATCATTTTATTGTGCCCCCCACCCTCTTTGTGGACAGGTTTCATAGTAAGGCGACGTGGGATAATATCAAGTTTACCAGACCTTCAGAGCACACTAAAGAATAAATGTATCCAACCCATAACATTTTGTGCCATCACAGAAAGCAATCCTGTGACTCATGAAGAGTCAGAGGGATTGCTAATATCCTTTAAGCTAGTTAAATCAATCATTTGTTTAAAATGTGACTAAACACTTTTCATTTATCTTGTTCTTATGTTGATTCTGCAAATTCTTACTCATGGGAGTGGTTTTCAGAGGTTTTCAGAGACACAAAAGTGTTTACTCTCTAATTAAATATAGCCTATAGGACACAGAAACTCGTTACTCCCATGAGTGATTTTTTTGAAGTTGGTGAAGTTCAGCTGATCTCACTGGAACTACTCCCATGGGTAAAGGATTACAGGACTGATGTATTACATTGGTGGAGATCCACCATACAAAATTCAGTAGCATTGGTAAGGGGCTGGGGTTCCTTCCTCCCCCATTTTTTTTTCTTTTTAATTCCCATATGACCTTGAGTTTGTAGCTGGATAATATATTTTATACCTCTTGGTTAACAGCAAATCCAATGCTGACAGTCACTGTTGGAAACCTGTGAAAAACAAACATTGAAGTACTTGTTAAGAACAGAATTCTAACAATGCAAGCTTACCAGCTCTCAACACCAGGATCACTGGAAAAAAAACACGTTTTACTCAGGTTTGAGCTAACAGCCTGTCGATACTTCACCCATCTTCTTCCCTTCTCCAAATCTTGGGTTTTGCCAATTTTTGTAAGGATTTTTAAATTAAATTTTTAAACTTTTAAAAACATACATGACGTTTTTATAGTTAAAAATGTATGGACATTAAGTTACTCTGTGGAGAAAATGACAATTATTATAACCAAATAATAGTGGGACATGCTCTTGGATCACCAGCTGATGAGGACAGTAAATAAGACAGACACTTACAAGAAGGCGCTCTATACCTGAAATCAACAAAACATAAGAGTCATAAGTGTAAGATTATGCCCAAAGGGACATCTGATGCAACCTCCTGCTCCAAAGCAGGGTATCCTATATCTATGTTTTTTACAAAACCATCCAATGATGGAGATTTCACAACCTCCTCCATAGGCAACTTGATCCACTGCCCAGATGTTCTTACAGAAGTTTTTTCTAATATTTAACAGAAATCTACCTTCTGCAATTTAACCCATCATCTCTTATTTTATACCCTGTGGCAATTGAAAATTGTTCTCCATCCTTTTTGTGACCACCTCTTTTAAGATATTGGTGAACTGCTATCATATCTCCCCCACCCCAGATCATCTTAGGTTACTGAGCGGGCGGTGGCAATCCAGCTCCTGGCACATCTAGATAGCATCGGTTTCCTGGACCTGTTTCAATCTGGGTTTCGCCCCGGCTATGGCACCGAGACAGCTTTGGTGGCTTTGGTCGACGATCTCCGCCGGGAGATGGATGCAGGATGTTCAACATTTCTCATCCTGCTAGATCTCTCGGCCGCTTTTGACACCGTGGACCATGGGGTGCTGTTGAGACGGCTGCGTGACCTGGGGGGTCTGGATGGGACCGTTCTTGAATGGTTCTGTTCATTCCTTTCAGGGAGAAGCCAGCAGGTGGTGCTGGGGGATGAGACATCTTGCCCCCGCACTTTACCATGCTGCGTTCCGCAGGGTTCTATTCTGTCTCCGTTATTGTTTAATGTATATATGCAGCCCTTGGGGGAGGTCGTGAGAGGGTTCAGGGTGTGTTGTCACCAATACGCTGCTGATACTCCGCTGTACCTCTCCTTTTCAATGGACCCAGACCCTGCTGTCTCGGTGCTATCCCAGTGTTTGGAGGCCGTGGCTGAATGGATGTGGCAGAGCAGACTGAAGCTCAACCCCAGTAAGACGGAGGTGATGATGGTGGGGAGAGCGAGGGAGGTAGTGGTCCCCCTGATTGGGGGGGGGG